>JAPQWV010000687.1:0-286000 GCA_027422505.1 Craterostigma plantagineum | reverse complement strand
TCCACACATCTCGAATCGTTGTACCTTGGACTCTCCTTCTCCTGGTGATAGTCTATGCTTCATCGAGTAAGGCATATCCATCATCGAGTAAGGTTAAGCGGTCTTTGTCTTTCACCATATATAGATGTCACCCTCTGTGTAGTCTTTCTGAGGACGCTCTTCTTTTTCTTCGGCTGGACCACCTTTGTCTTGGTAGATTTCGAATCAATACACTTTTCAGTAGATGGTGTCCACCTATTAAGATTAAACACAGAAGAATCTGGTTTATGATTAGATTTAATCATGTTCCCGTTGGTTAGACTCTTTGAGCATTAGCCTTCGTGTTCTGGCGGTTATTCAGCTAGCTGTTATTCTCTCCAGACAAGTTGTACCTGAAAGGCTTAGAACATTTAAAAGCATAAGGGTCAAAGATATTGATAAATGAACAAGATTAATCATTGGGGCGGTTTAACATCAAATTCCACTTTCTCGTCCCCTATTTGCAATATAAGCTTACCGTTACCGATATTAATGATAGCTCTTGCCGTTTTTACGAACAGACGTCCAAGAAACGAAGGGAGGTCATCTTATTCTTTCATATCCAACACGATAAAATCAGTCGGGAAATAATGCTCCCCGACTTTCATTAGTACGTCTTCCATTATTCCTCACGTATATGTGATTGATCTATCAGCGAGCTGGAGGATAGTCGAAGTGGGCTTCAGTTCGGCAAGTCCCAATTTCCTAAATAAGGAAAATGGCATCAATTTAGTACTCGCACCAAGATCGCATAACACGTTATTACATGAAGAGACCCAATAGAACAAGAAATATAAAAACTCCCCCGATCCTTAAGCTTCGGCGGAAGCTACTTCTGTAATACGGTTGAACATTCTTCGGTGAGAGCGATCGTTCAGTATTCCTCTAATTTGTTTCTCTTGAATAGTAGCTCCTTTAGGTATTTGGCGTACTTTGACATATGCAACAAAGCTTCAATAAAAGGGACATTAACTTCAAGTTTGTTAAATACATTAATAAAATGGTCAAAATATTTATGATTCTTCCCTTTTCCGTAAAGCTGCTGGATATGGCGGTCGGATCTTTATCGGGGAAGCGAGTTGACTTGCTTATCCGACCAGAGGATATATGACTCATCGTCGGCTATCTCCATGTTCTGATTTTTCCCCATGACCGTGGATGTTAGTGTCAGTGGCTGTGGAGGTGCACTGGTTGGGTTTCACCATCTCTTTCGCTTCTTCTATTTCCATGGAATGATTCAAGCTTCTTTCCACTTCTCAATTTAATGGCATTCGAGTACTCTCGAGGGCTTTTTTTGGTGTCAATCAGAAGTGTATCTAGCTTGCCAATGGACACCGTACTCGAAAGATGCCCCACTTGAATGGCTAGATCTTTTATTGCCACATGTTAGTCTTTGAAGTTTTCCTTAACTTGTCATTCTAGACCCTGAAATCTCTCCTCAGCCTTGCGATTTTGATCCCTTGAACCGTCGCCATCTTTTCTAAGGCTACTTCCCAGTCGGCTTTCGACTGCTTGGCTTCTTGTAGTGCGAGTTCCCATAGGATAGGTTCGGGTGGTCCCTCCAACTTGGGTGGTACGTGTTCGAATAGAAGTCTTTTGCCTCGTGCGGATCTGGTTCACTTCCTCGAGATGCTTAGCTTGAATTTCGTCGAGTCTCCGGTGTATAGCCTCAAATTGCGCCTCCAATGGGCTACTTATCTCATGTACTCCCGGCATTCGACAGTCCAGATCTTGCTCAGTATATCTTGCGGATTAGGCCACGATCCTCTCGATAGCTGTAAATGCATCTGCATCATCAAGCTCCATGAAGTTCGTGTTGCACCCTCTGTCAACAGTGCGCTTGTTTGCGTGCTAAGTCTCTGGAAGAATGATTGCATCTGGACGGTCAGTGGATGCAATGATTCGGGCATTGTCTGAGGAGCCTCTTATATTGACCCCATGCTTCACTCAACGTCTCGCCCCGTTCTTGCTTGAAGTTCGCAAGGTTGCTTCTTATCTCGCTAGTCCTCGAAATTGGGTAGTATTTGCCCAAGAAGCACTCCACCATCTGCTTCCAGCTAGTGATGGCGCACGTGGCAGTGACGAGAACCACTCAGACGCCTTTCCTACTATAGAAAACATACGAGTCACGATAAACATATGTCTTAAATACGAATTAATCTAGCGTTCATCTACTCCAAACACATAAGGGGATTAGCTACTCATAATTGAAAGGAAAACAACGAAAGAATTAAAGAACAAGGATGAAAGACTCATGATCTTGATGTACTGATGATCTGGGACGGTAGCGTGGATGAATCTTCGTTCCTCGTTTAATTCAGCGTGATTTCGTCGTTGATTCGTCTCCTGCAATTCTCGGGTAGAATTCTCCGTTCTTTGCGTCTCTCTTTCATCTCTGAGGTGTTAGGGTTGTGATATGACAGGTGTTCCCTTTTTCTGAGTCAAATTTGGTCTTTTATACTGATTTTCGGTAGTGTCACGGCCTGGGACATGGGCCTTCACGGTCGTGACGTCTTTCTTTCCATCGCTTAGTCTTTCTGCCAAGAGTCACGGCCACGTGCATGGGGCTTCACGGCCGTGAACATCCTTGCGTGGACTCTCTGCCCGTTGTCACGGCCTTGTGCATGAGACATCACGACCGTGACATTCTTCTACTTGGGTTGGTTGCTCACTGCTCGTCGTCACGGCCTGTGACATGATGTGTCACGGCTGTGACTGATGCTTGCGCCACTTATTGTTGTCCTCTGCCCTGTTGCACGGCATGTGACATGATGTGTCACGGCAGTGACTCATAAGTGCGACAGTTTTATCGCATTCTGCCTGATTTTATGGCCTGTGACATGACGTGTCACGGCTGTCACTTGTTCCTTCGGCTTCATAACTTCTTCGTTTTGCCTCGTTTTTGCTCCCTTTTCGCCCGATACCCGTCCTAAGGTCTTTCAACATCAAAATAGGTATAATTAGCGAAAAGAAGTGCATAAATTTATTATGTAAACTCTATTATGAACCCAATAGATACTATAATGAACGTATTAAAATACGTTTATCAGTTACACTGCAAAACGTGCACATTAATTTTGATAGCGTAATCGAAAAAAAATGCAGACAGGGATGAGGAGGACAATGAGGAGGAAAATGATGCAATTATTCCTAGTGATCGATATTCTTTTACGGATGGTTCCACCATGGGAGTCGATGGCGAATTTGAAGATAAGAGGGCTGCCAAAAAGAGGATCCAAAGAGTTGTCCGTAGATGCATCCTTCGAGCTCCGGTGCATAAAATCTTCTCGATCGGTCTATGCCGTGAAATGCAAAGAGGACAAATGTAGTTGGAGGATATGGACGGCAAGGATTAAGCATACATCCGTATTTTTATTCGTACATATTACAACACACATACGTGCGACCTTGCAAATCGGAACGCAAGACTTACTCAAGCATCATCATCCTCCGTGAGCGATATGCTGCTTGAATCTTTTTAGGGCTCTATAAGTACATCGGCTCCTAAACTAATTCGAACAATGATGAGGAACCGTGGGATCGAAGTTTCATACTTAAAGCATGGAAAGGAGGCATTTTAGCACAAAATGCAATGAAGGGTGACACCGACGAGAGTTACAAGCTGTTGCCGTCATACTTATCGACATTGAAAAGGTTGAATCCAGGAACCATAGTAAGTCTATATATAGACGATGAGCGGAGATTTAAACATGTATTCTTATCCATTGGTGCTTGTATTGCGGGATACCGTCATATGGGGAAGGTTGTTTGCATCGACGGCACTTGGTTGAAAGGAAAGTATAACGGTACGTTACTCGTTGCATCGACAGAGGATGGCTACCCATCAGTTTCCTTTGACTTGGGGCATAATTGACGATGTAGAGTCGATAGAAGCTTGGACGTGGTTTTTGAACGAGCTCTTGGCAGTCGTACCAAATGAGGAAGATCTTGTTATCGTCTCCGATAAAGCTGCTTCAATCAAAGCCGGCGTTGCAAACATCTACAATCGTGCACGCCACAGTCATTGTATTTGGCATCTATCACAAAATATGAAAGGTCATTCTAAGAAGCAGGGTGCTACTGAGATGTTCATGCGGATTGCTAAATTATACAAGCAATGTGACTTTGATTCACAAGATAGGGATTTTGAGAAAATGTTTCCCGCGGCACATGCGTATTTGGAAGCAAATGCTACTAATGAACGATGGAGTTGAGCTTATTCTCCGATAACTCGTTATAACGTCATGACTACGAATGAAGTCGAATCGATCAATGCAAGACTCCATGTAGAAAGAAAGCTCCCAATCATTGCGCTTCTGGATTCGATACAGAGGATGATGACGGATTGGTTTGCTAGATACAGACAGAAATCCATACAAGCAACCACACAGTTTACCCGAACGATGGAAACAATAATCCGTGAAAGGTATACGCTAAGTCAAGGGTATGAAGTTGGTGAAATCGCTCCGCAAGAGTATGATGTCCGATCTTCAGGGAGTCGTGTCATTATTAATCTGTAATAAAAGACATGTACGTGCCGCCAATTCGATATCGACAGGATTCCGTGTCCGCATGCAATCGCAGCGAGTCTACGAGCGAACAGGTCTTTCTATCCGTTATGTTCGAATTATTATTCTGTGCTAACGTGGCAGTTCGCTTATCATGGACGAGTTTCTCCGGTTTCGGATCAAATCGAATGGGATACCGTGGAGGAATTGGTGTTGCCGCCTGTAGCAAGGCGTGGAAGGAGAAAAGAAAGTAGGTTTCCGTCCGTCGGTGAGTTTGGTCATAGACGCTAATTATATTGTAATTTATTAGAATGATACAATGTTGCTATAGATATTTTAAGATTCATATTTGAATTCATATTTGGATTCATATTTGGATTTTTATTCTCAGGTTTTCGATTCTTGTATGGAGGTTCGAATAGTTTGAATACATTACTCGAATAAAGCTGTGTTAGAAAATCGAAAACCAACTAATTCGAGTATGTTTGGAAAATCGAAGACATTCGGATGTTACTCGAATAATTTATTTTTATTAGAATAAAGAATAATCTGTTAAAGGTCGAAAATGAAATTATTCGAGTATAGTTGGAAAATTGAAAACATTCGGAGCAGATACTCGAATAAATTATTTTTATTCGACTTGTTTCTTGTAAAATTCGAATTATGTTTATCTCAATATCTAGGTGTAGAAATATCAATATTTCAATGTTTTAGAGCTTTTACAAAGTTAATAATTCGCCTGATAAACAAAAACAATGTTTGATAATAATCGTGGAATGAGTTATGATGGGATGACAAATAGTTCGACCTTTGTAGAGATGATGTTTGATAATAATCGAGTATAAGTCGACTTTTATAGAAATGATATTATATCTTAATTTGAAATAATTTACTTTCATGAATCTGAAACACACTACTAATACTAAGATAAGCACACAATTAACATTACATGATAATAGTAATAATAATATTTGGATTTTTAATAACTGTTTTTCGATTGAGTGTAGAATTTTGAAAGGGTTCGAATATCGCACTCGAATAATGTTTAATATCGAAGTTTAAAAATTGGACTTATTCGAGCGATTTGGGAAACTCGAAAAGATTCGAAAATAGTACTCGAATAATATATTGCTACTCGAGTAACAAAAAGGTTCGAATAAAAGTGAAAATTGTCAACATTTCCTTTCAAATACATTCTTCCCTAAATCAACAATTCATCCCAAATCAACATTTCATCCCAAACACATATATCCCAAAATCAATCCATCATAAAATCAACATTTCATACATTAAAACAGAGCAATACATTATCAAGCAGTCCAATTGTTAAACTATATACAAATAGTCAAAAACTTTCTAAACAAACGATCATCTCTATTACCGAACATCGTCGACATCGCCGCTTGCAGTATATAGATACCGCACTCCCCGCTGTCCGACAAATAGAACATGTCCAGCTTTAATACCAAAGTCTAGACAATTAAGTTCGATATGTAAAAAAAATAAGACAAATGGAAATTACCTGAGACGTTGTTGAGGAAACTTGCCGCACCGCGTTTATGTAAATTTGTCGAGGTTTTCATTTACCCCTACGTGTTGAAGCATCAACGGTATCAATTCGGAGAGGGGTTCGACGTACAGCTTTATGAATCGCATATCCGAATCACTTGACCGGTCGGAGTCGAGAATACGAATGGTTCTCTCCTTAAACCGAGTGACTAAAAGCACCTAATGACTATTAAACGCCAATGGGATGACGGCAGCCTCCGCTTGGTTCCAATGGAGGGACGGCTTATTAGGCGTATTGATTTCTCCCGTAGCGAATAGTCTGTACGAGTCCGCATCCCACGGGCGACTTTTGTCAAAAAAGGCCGCTTGTACGAAGTTGGTATGCATGAATGCTACGCGTTCCACGGGAAGCATCTTGCATCTCAATCTAACCCTGGAATACCTCGTTGACGTGCTACAATAATAGCATAATATGTTATTAAAGAAAATAATTAATTACCTAGAACATATTGAGCAAAAAGAACATACCGCTTCGGAGATCCAAAATTTTGGATCAGATAGCTCTTTGAAGAACTTCTTGTCATACGCCTGTATTATGCCCGCACGTTCCTCATATTCACTCATTCTTGACAACTCCACGCTGACTGCATCCCAGCTTTTCAGCCTCGATTCAATGTGGTTCTGTAAGTTGCTGAGGCGAGGTTTTGTACGTGGAGGGGTCGATTCGGGCAACGGCACAAACGGGCTCTTCAGCACCTTTGATCGTTTCTTCTCACGTCCAGGCTGATCCCGTTTTCTCAACCGTTTGTTCTTGGCCTTGGGCTCCGTCACCCCCTTCTCGGCCTCGGGCTCCGTCACCCCCCTCTCGGCCTCGGGCTCCGTCGTCGTCCTTTCGGCCTCCGTCTCGGCCTCGGTCGGTGTCCGACCGAGCACTAGCATCTCAGCCTCCATCATCGTCCTCTCAAAACCTAAAAATGGGAGTAATACGCAAACATTGAGACCGAGATTACCAAAAGAGAAACTAATTAAAGCAACAAATACGTAAAACATAAACATACCGTAATTTGCCTCTGGCGTATCATAACTCCTATCCCGTTCCCTTGTCGACCTCAGCGTCTCATGAACTTATACCAATATAATTTTATATAAAGTAAACATAAAGTAATGCATACCCTCGAGCACTATCATGCGTAACTCCCTAATCTCGGCCTCAACGACCCCATCTAGGCCTCCACTTTATTCGAGACGAATCTGTTCTTCCCGCATATCCCTAACATCGCCTCCATCTTGTCCATTCTTCTATCAATATGAGCGTCTATCGAAGAAGAAGAAATAGGGGTGGAGTAGATGCCTCACGTTGCGGAGGCGGGGATGCCTCACATTGCGGAGGAGTGGATGCCTCCCGTTGCGGACGAGGAGGCGCTGGAGGAGATGGACCAAGTCGATGGTCAGCGCAGTAGACCGACATCCCATTAGAAGATGTGCCACTATCCTCTGGGATATGGCATCATCCCTACTGCCACAAAAGTCGGCGATCGTGTGGCCGTGATCCGAATCAACTTCAGCATCGGATGGTGTAAGCCAACACCGCACGGTTTGTGTATTTGTACAAGTTAAAAAACTCAATCCAATTAGGGATATGCAACTCAAAAATCCATATTATAAATAAATATATAGGCTTACATTCATCTCCGCATCAGTGAAGACATGCTCCACCGCTTCCAATGTTGGAGCAGAACTCTTGGCGAAGAATTTGGTCTTCCAATGGCACATGCGGGGTAACGGGAGTCGTTGATCGCTTTTCCTCCTTGCAAAATTCCCGACACTAGGCCAACATTCGTATACAAGAACCTGATAAAAGAGAGTATATTAAGTTAAAAATGTAATATAACTTAAATAAAATAAATTTACTTACCTGAAGTGGTTGGACGAAGCCGCTAATGTCGAAGGTCGTCTGGTGCTTTCCCTTGGAAGTCATGATCTGACGCTTCTCTACTAGGTCTTTGTTCAGACCATACACAACCTCGTCGAACACAATCCTTCCCCAAGGACATTTGTTGAAGCTATCAAAATCCTCCACCAGCGTGAGCCACTCGCTCTTAACCTTCAAGTCCATTTTCACTGTCCGCGGCCATAGTACCCCAACAGCAGAATATAGGGCCACGATCTTCAATTTCTCGATATTCACACTCGTGCCGCCATCGGCGGTAGAATCACGCATCATATCGTTAATTTCTGCTCCAGATCATCTAAGTATATAACCCTCTTGCTGAGCCATAAAACAAACGTTAGTTTTTAAAATTGAAGTCAAAACGATTCAAAATGATAAAAAAAAAAGGAGAATCATACCAGGCCAATGCCTCGTTGCAAACTCATTAGATGATGGTATCACTTGTTCATCGGCAGCGTGACAGTGCAGGCCGGTGAGTAAGCAATACCCGACCAACGAAAATCTTAACGATCGCTCGCGAATGACCATCCACAACTCTTGCGAGTTAGGCACATACTCGACATGTCGGCTCATCAGAAACCACTGTTAGGAATGTGCCCTCAGAATGCCATTCGAGGATGAAATGAATAGGGCACTTGTATTTACCCGATGTATTATTCACCATGTATATGAATATTGTATTTGAATACTTAATTATGGAATATTTGTTTTATGTGATTTTACATTATTCCTTTATAGGCTTATTATTTATTTACCTTTAGTTCTTATTTGGCATCTGATAAGACGGTAAATAAATAAATCCCATATACACGAGTTTAGTTATCGATTCTCATGGGATGAGAGAGGAGGCACAGATGAGCTATTAATCTCATATATTAAATTAGTCCATAAGTCTTAGACTCAGTAGGGTGACTGAATGTCGATTATGACTTATTTGTTGATGACTCCTAAATGGTTGTGCCAACCATTCACTTGTGAAGTGGGAGGTCGTAACATTGATATAAGTTGAATTGGGGATTAACTTATATTTGGACACGATTCGTAATCGATGATCACATGGCCTATTACTCTGATAAGGCGTCAATGATTGATTGATTGACTATAGTAGTGTACGTGGACCTTAGACCAAAGGGCCTTTGACGGAGTTGACTTCAGAGTCTTGACTTGTCACTAGTTTGCTAGACCCGCATTGTTCGAGGTAGAACATGGCTCAGCAGCGACATGCGGTCTTGACAATGAAGGGTGACTGCCGGGCATAGACAGACGTGAGGGATTCACAGTCTCATTAGTAAATGAGATATATGTCCTATGAATATTTGGGGACGGGAAATTACAAAGTCTTTGGCCAAAGCAATAAACTGACTCAAGTAAGACATGGAGTGCAGTTTAGTAATTTCATCAGTCATGAATCTGTCATAGTGTCGAGTTAGAGAGGTTGACGTAACCATGACTCTCACTACGATAATCTATAGTCGGTTCGTGAAACGATGAAGATCGTACTCAACACGGGATCTATTCGGTACCGCGGGATTGGCTAGGCGCATACTGAATTCTTGGATTCCTCCCTTGCCGGGTTGAGACGAACCAAGAGAATCGGGCTTAAAAAGGATCACTAAGATAGTATCTATCAAAGAGAGATATAACGGGCTTTGAGTCGTTCATAATAATGGTACGTGAGGATTTGGAAAAATATTTAAGTGTGGGCTTTTGGCTGAAAAATAATATTAAGCCTTTATTAGATATTGGGTTTAATTAATTTATTTTCTACCAAAAATAATATTAAGCCATTATTAGATATTGGGCTTAATTTATTAATAATAAAATTAAGCCTTTATTAGATATTGGACTTAATTTATTTATTGGCCCAACTTTTAACACAAGGGTAAAAATGGTATTTTATTTTTAATTTTCGAAATTAATTTAAAATATATATATATATATATATATATATATATATATGGCATGATTCATGTGGAATGCAAAATGCCAGGATGTTGTTTTCTATCTTTTAATTAAATGCCAAAAATATTTTTAAGTAATATTAACCCTTAGTGAATATTTTTTAAGTGTAGGCCATTATGTTTTTGACATATTATTTTTGTATGGTACAAATCACTTTCAAAGTAGAAAATATGGTATTTTCTTAACTAATTTCGTGGCCTATAATATATCTAAGTTTTTCATAGTGAAAAACTTAAGTTTTCATATGTATTTTTCACTTTTGAGAGAGAAAAATAAAGTACCAACCTTAGAGGAAAATTTTGAGGAAATATATCTCTTAAAAACAACTCCATTCCCTCTCTAGCCATCCTTGGGAGGGATTGGTTTGTGATACATCTTGGGGTCGGCGTGATTCTCTTCGGCGTGGCTCGTGGAAGCATGGAACGGTTTACTACAACCGGGAGCTAGGGATCTTCGCTACGAGGGTAATACATTCTACTCTATTATGTGTTGTACATGCACGTTTTCTTTATTACCGATCACGATCTTAGTAACGGTGGTGAGAAAATTTTTGAATTCACTCTCCCCAACAACCACATCAACATGTTGGAGTTGTAGTGGTCTCGGGCCACGTTTATTATGTTCCCGAACTGGGTCGTAGCGACCATCTCCGCCATTTCCCTTTCGTTCAAAAGCGTACGAATGCGTTCGCAAGTTATCATGTACTGTGAGGTCAATGTAAAGGTGGTGTGGTAGAATTATCCGTCGGCATCTTCGTCAGAAAATAGATCTGAAAAAATTGCAAAAACACCAATGTTATTAAAAAACCACTGTTATTCGAATATATTATTCGAATATCAGACACTTGAAAAATGAATAAGTTACTCGAATAGGTTATTCGGATAAAAACTCGAATAAGCGCAATTCAAATTTTTGTACCAAAATTCACCTAAACCCCTTCGATTTCGATTTCGACGTTTACCCATCATCAATTTCACATGAAAATAGGTCGATTAAATTTTTTTCCTCGCAAACCCTAGAAACCCGCCGCCTTTCCCTTTCCTTTCTCTCCCCCCTCCTCCTCCACCTCCATGGAGGTGGTAGAGATGGAGGTGGGGAGGTTTCTTTTACATGTTTCTTTTTCTTTTGTTTTTCATAAAAAATATTAAAATTGCCGCCTCCACCTTCGCTTCCACTGCAGCCGCCTATGCCTCCGCCTCCTCCGTCGCCACCGTCGCCTTTTCCGCCAGATCTGCCACAGCTCCTGCCACAGCTTCTTCCTCCGCACCCTTCACAGCTGCTGCCACCTTGCCGCTGCCTCTGCCGTCCGCGGCCGCTGCAGCCACCTCCATCGCCTCTGCCGCTACAGCCACCTCCACCCTTCACGTTGACGTGATCGATCAGCACACTATAGGCGTGGGCACCGCTAGTCTGGCGTTAGCGACCAGATGATATATTTTATTTTATTGCATGCGAGGTGACGAGTCCAGCCTAGGGCCCTGATATTGAGATACGATAGAAATGTGGGAACGAGCGTGCATTATACCATGATTGTGAGAATTGGGATTGGGAATGAGTGCACGCTGCATTGCATATTCACCTACTGGGCAATAGCTCAGTCTTTTACGTGTTGTAGGTATGGACGAGCCCGACGTCGATGAACGTCAGGGCTAAGTTAGTGGCTGGTGACGGTGACTCCACGGGCTTTTGAGGGCGAGAGCGGTACATGGATGTGACCCGTGGAGCGGCGTAGTGGTTAGGATATTTTTGGGGCTTCGGCCCATGTACAGAGACCGTTTTGTAAAACGACGCTTTATGGTATGTATATTAATTTATTTAAAAAGTTTTTGTTAGACGGGCCTTCCGCTGTTTACGTTGCGGAAATCCGCCACTAATCCTAATTAGAAAACGAGGATCGCCACACTAGTTCACCCTTTATGAAACTCCAATAATGCTTGAACTTGGAAATAGCCTTCGTAAGCATATCTGCAGGATTATTTTCCGTGTTAATCTTCTTGATAAACGCCTTCTTATCTGCAATGATATCACGGATAAAATGATACTTAACATCGACATGTCTAGTACTTTCGTGATACATCTGATCCTTAGGCAAATAAATCGCACTTTGACTATCACATAAAATAGTAATAACTCCCTGATTCTGAGTTAATTCGTTGAATAACCTCGTCAACCATAATGCTTCCTTGATTGCGTCAGTAATTACCATGTATTCTGCTTCAGAGTAGACAACGCCACTACGTGTTGTAGAGTAGCTTTCCAGCTAACTGCACAACTTCCAATAGAAAATACATAACCTGTAAGAGATCGTTGTTTATCGAGACCACCTGCTAGTCTGAATCAACGAAGCCAACGAGAGTATCACTGTTTCTGTCAAACTCCAAACAAATGCTTAGAGTACCCTTCAAGTATCTGAGAATCCACTTCACTACTTGCCAATGTTCTTTTCCTGGGGTAACCATATACTGCTAACAAAAATAACAGCCTGTGGAATAATAGGACGTGTACATACCATTGCATACTTAATACTGTCGACTGCACTCGAGTAAGGAACTCGTGCCATATACTCTTCTTCCTCATCTGACTATGGTGACTAAGCAGAGCATAGCCTTAAATGACTAGCAAGAGGAGTGCTGACTGGTTTGGCATCATTCATGCCAAATCTCTCCAAAACCTTCTTGAGGTAACCTTCCTGGGTCAGGTATAACTTACCAGCTCCTTTATCATGTCAAATCTCCATACCAAGAATCGTCTTAGCTGCTCCCAAATCCTTCATCTCAAACAGTTCACTGAGGCCTTCAACTGATGAATTTCTACAAGAATTCTTAGCCGCAATGAGCATGTCATCAACATATAACAATAGATAAATGAAAAAACTATTATTTAACTTCCGGAAGTAAACACAACTATCATACTTGCTCCTGGAGAAACATGACCCAACATAAAGAATCAACCGTTTATACCACTGTCTTAGAGACTGCTTCAATCCGTAGAAGGGTTTCTTCAGTAAACAAACTTGGTCTTCTTTTCCTTCAACTATGAAGCCTTTAGGTTGCTTCATATAAATCTGTTCGTCTAAGTCTCCATGTAAGAATGTCGTCTTGACGTCAAGATGTTCTATCTCCAAATCATACATAGCAATGCAAGTAATGCACGAATAGAGCTATGTCTAACCACAATACATCATTAAAGTCAACACATTGTACCTGACTACAGCCTTTAGCGATTAATCGTGCCTTACCTTGCATCGTCAGAACCAGGTAAAACTTCTTTCGTCTTGAAGACCCACTTACATCTTACTATCTTTTTCTTCGGCGGCGGCACAAGAATCCACGTATCATTCTTGTTTATATTTCTTTATTCATCGCTACCAGCCACTTATGAGAATTTGTATCACTTATGGACTCTGACAATATAACATGATGCGGCGATAGCCTCAGCCCAAAAATTATTTGTCAACTCAGCGTTGAAGATCATACGTCGAGCTCCCTCTAAAAGCGTCCGGCTTATGCGCTCAGCAACACTATTTTGTTGAGGCGTCATTCGAATAGTGTGATGCGAGCAATTTCTTCATTTTTGCGAAATTCGTTGAACTCACTTTCACAAAATTCTAAGCCATTATTTGTCCGCAACCACTTGATTTGTTTTCCTGTCTGCTTTTCAATCAAAGCTTCTCATTGTTTAAACGTTAGGAAAACATCTCTCTTCTGTGTAAGAAAATAGACCCAGACTTTCCTTGAAAGATCATCTATAAAAGTCAACATATATCTTGCACCACCTTTGGACGAAACACGAGAATGACCCCATACATCCGATGAATATAGTCCAAAGTACCTTTCGTTCAGTGGACAGGTAGCAAATTGATGCTGACTCGTTTCTACTTCCCAAAAGTACAATATTCGCAGAAGTCCATCTTACCTGTACTTTTATCGCATAGTAGGCCCCACTTGCTTAATATTGTCACGCCTTTTTCCCATGTGTCAAAGTCATACATACCGTATTCTCGTCGTACCAACCTCCAGGAATGTTGAAATTGCATCAGAACCTGAAAAATTAGTTCCCTGCAAAATATATAAATTTCCAGACCTGTAAGGTTTCATCACTGTAAGGGCACCTCTGCTAATTTTCAAAACTCCACCTTCACCGGAGAACCTGCACCTTTGATCTGAACTGTGCCTTTACCAACAACTGTACACAGAGCATCATTTCCCATAAAGATGTATCCACCATCAAAATTTTCATATGTGGAAAAACAATCTCGACTCTGACTTTTATGTGGTAAGAAAAACCCTAAGATTCACTCATTATCAGACCTATCAATATTAGCAGTTACTACAAGAATAGTTTCGTCGCTCTCATCAGCAGCTACACTAGCTTCGGCATGTTTATTATGTTGCTGATTACTTTTCTCATTATTTTTAAATTTATAACAATCAGATTTGATGTGAACCTTTTTCTTGCAAAAATTACAAACTTTATTTCTGTACCTGGTGACACACTCGAATACTAGCAAGTGTACTAGGTCATGCAAGTAGTAAAACGGACGAAGTTCGAGTATCGATCCACGAAGACAGCTTCATTAATTCTAAGAAATATCCCTAATCTAGAGTAATAAAATTTTTATATTTTGAGATTGGGATAAAGATGCAAATATAAATAGACGCAGATAAATAAATGAGGTAAAGATCAATTGACGGCGATTTACCAAGGCACATGCTCTGCACGGATCAACCACATGTCCTCATGCAATCAATTCTATCTAATCAACATTATCATAGTCAGTGTAGAATTCCCTAAAATACGTGCTACTCGTTTGTCACGCAATAGCAACTCTACGTGAATAGTCTATATGACTGTAGTTCCTACACATGCAATTGATCTTTATGAAATTGAAACCACACAAACAAAGCCGAATTCCATCTCTGGTTGGTTTTACATAGTGGTAATCGATGTTTTGTTCTAATCGGTAATCACTTATTCCGTCTCATATACCAATGAAGGATCATGCGTATGGAGGCCCATCACACACGCGCGCATGAAGCACAAATAAAGAATACACGACTTGAATCAGATTAATACAATAATAATAACATTAATACGTAATCATAATCCGGCTTAACACGACCATAGTCACAAAAGAAATTAAGCTAACATGGGGATAAACGAAATCAACAACGAATCTACGGAAAACATTGTTGAAAACAAGGTAATATGTAAAGAATTCGCCCCTCACGATGCTCGAGTCGTCACGCGTCGCCCCGGCGTCTCCCGTTGTGTGAACAAGGGAGAAATGCATTGGAGACCCTCGGGACCGCTCTTAGCTTTCTCTAGTTTTCTTAGCCGTCAAAAGTCTAGCTTTTAGGTCTTCTTCGTCCCTATTTATAATAGGTTGGAAGAAATATCAATCCTCCCTTTTTAGCAATGACCAAGATTTAGCAAGATTCAGTCCAAATATAGGAAGATCTGCTTGCTTCACGGCCACAGTGTCTGCACTTCACGACCGTGAGGGTCTCTATTTTACTTATGGGAACCTTCACGGCCTCTTGCATTGCTGTTCACGATCGTGAAGCCTTTCGGGGCTCAAAACTTCACTCACCGGTTTGCTTCACGGCCTCTTGCGCCGCTGTTCATGGCCGTGAAGATTTGTTTGGGCTCAAAACTCTACTACAGATTGTATTCACAGCCACTTGCACCGGTGTTCGTGGTCGTGATGCATTTTCTGATTGTTTCTGCCGTCTTTCACGGCCTCCTCGGCCGCGAAGTTCTGTCCTGGCGACGAAGGTTCCTGCCATGGCCATGAAGGTAGACTAGTTCTTCATTTCTTCTCCAAAATGCTTCTTTTTCGATTCTTTTCATCGTGTGACCTATGAAACATGATAAACGACATAAATATAGGTTTCCAATGGTATATTTGCCATGCAATGATCAAAGAATTGCAAGTTTATGGGCGTAAAACACACGCAAAATCCTAACTTCTCAACAACCATAAACTAGCTTCGATCATCCTGGATCATAAATGCGAGAAAACCAAATTAAGTTAGGATTATAGAACATCAAATAAGTGAATATCTCATGTTTTATCTCAGAAGACGTAAAAGAATATAAGGTCAAGATAATCATCAACTAATTAATGATCTAGTCAATGCACGAAGCATGAGGTAATAGGTTGCAATCTTATCATGGCATAAAGACGTTTTCAGAATCACAAAGCGCATCAATTCACAACTCTCACAAGGAACGCTCAAGTCACTCGAAATGTTTTTTCCAAAGGGATCTGTATAAAGACGCTCAATTCACGACACGAAAAGGAATTACTCTAAGCTTGCAAATATATCATATCATAGTCACATAGTAGAAGTCATGCAGGAATCAAAGGGTCTTACATCAAGGGTTGTAATGGGGCTCGGGTTTTGAAAGGTGCGTCATATAGGAAAGTGAGCTAAAAGCATCAAAAGTGTCAATCATCGAATCACTCTCTCATCACTTATTTCGCTCTTCTAACGTCGTGCCTAATTTTCACTCGACTCATCCTTTTTTCATCTCGCTAGCTTTTTCTCGTTTGTTTTTCTTCTTTTTTTACCAAGCTCCTCTTCTCTTTTTTTGTACGATCTTATCGAAGGAGAGGTCCTATTCCGCTGAAATATTTTGACGAGAGATCTATCATAGTATGAGTTCATATATAACATGCATCAACACATTTTATATTCGCTCCTTCTCAACCAACAAATCACTTTTCACGATGTCGATATATTAACACGTTGATGCAGAGTCATATAGGCTAAATTCGAGGCAATTCAGGCTAAATATCTGGGCTCCAAATCAACAAATAAGTCAGATAAGGCTCAAAGGGGCTCACTAAGTAGCAAATACGTAAGGTAGGGAGATATTTAGGCATATGACTCAATCCTAGTGCCATTATCATTTTTGTACACAAAATCCACATAATAACAATCGACATGCACAACAGAGCAAGTTCAAAAATATTCAGTCCATGCGTGTTACACAAAATAAACCCCGAGCATAATGACTTTCTCTGAATCTGTCTCTGAAGGCTTAAGAACTCACATATATAGATGGATTTGTGCTTCATAACAATGCAACATATAAGACTATCACATTCAACTTGTCGAATTATATCACGACATGAAATTTTAAAAGTTTTCATCATTGACAGGAGATCCCACAAATGACGTTCGGTCTCACTTCATCAACAAAAACCCACTTAAAGAACTGAAATACATCGATACCTAAACATGTAAGCATATGAAGTTTAGCATGTGCCACATCCCACCCGCAAACTAGTTAGCACATTGTCCTCAATGTGTAGAATAAAAGCATAGAGAGAGCTGAAGTGACACTTCCCTGAATTATACGTCGATCGATGTAGAAAGCTTGGTTGCTCCATAGTAAACAAGCAATTGTCGGCCGGACCACTTATGAATCTGCGAGAAAACGTGACTAGACGGCACATGAGAGGCGAGTTTTATTGAACAATAAAGTAGAATAAAACTGAAATAATATATATATATATGTATGCATCAATAGGCCTTGCGTTGCTTCCCAAGAAGCGTTTTTTTTAGAGTCGTTAGCTCGACTCACAAATCGCTCATTCCGGTGGATGATCGAGATTGATCAAGTTTTCTTTCCACACATCTCGAATCGTTGTACCTTGGACTCTCCTTCTCCTGGTGATAGTCTATGCTTCATCGAGTAAGGCATATCCATCATCGAGTAAGGTTAAGCGGTCTTTGTCTTTCACCATATATAGATGTCACCCTCTGTGTAGTCTTTCTGAGGACGCTCTTCTTTTTCTTCGGCTGGACCACCTTTGTCTTGGTAGATTTCGAATCAATACACTTTTCAGTAGATGGTGTCCACCTATTAAGATTAAACACAGAAGAATCTGGTTTATGATTAGATTTAATCATGTTCCCGTTGGTTAGACTCTTTGAGCATTAGCCTTCGTGTTCTGGCGGTTATTCAGCTAGCTGTTATTCTCTCCAGACAAGTTGTACCTGAAAGGCTTAGAACATTTAAAAGCATAAGGGTCAAAGATATTGATAAATGAACAAGATTAATCATTGGGGCGGTTTAACATCAAATTCCACTTTCTCGTCCCCTATTTGCAATATAAGCTTACCGTTACCGATATTAATGATAGCTCTTGCCGTGTTTACGAACAGACGTCCAAGAAACGAAGGGAGGTCATCTTATTCTTTCATATCCAACACGATAAAATCAGTCGGGAAATAATGCTCCCCGACTTTCATTAGTACATCTTCCATTATTCCTCACGTATATGTGATTGATCTATCAGCGAGCTGGAGGATAGTCGAAGTGGGCTTCAGTTCGGCAAGTCCCAATTTCCTAAATAAGGAAAATGGCATCAATTTAGTACTCGCACCAAGATCGCATAACACGTTATACATGAAGAGACCCAATAGAACAAGAAATATAAAAACTCCCCCGATCCTTAAGCTTCGGCGGAAGCTACTTCTGTAATACGGTTGAACATTCTTCGGTGAGAGCGATCGTTCAGTATTCCTCTAATTTGTTTCTCTTGAATAGTAGCTCCTTTAGGTATTTGGCGTACTTTGACATATGCAACAAAGCTTCAATAAAAGGGACATTAACTTCAACTTTGTTAAATACATTAATAAAATGGTCAAAATATTTATGATTCTTCCCTTTTCCGTAAAGCTGCTGGATATGGCGGTCGGATCTTTATCGGGGAAGCGGGTTGACTTGCTTATCCGACCAGAGGATATATGACTCATCGTCGGCTATCTCCATGTTCTGATTTTTCCCCATGACTGTGGATGTTAGTGTCAGTGGCTGTGGAGGTGCACTGGTTGGGTTTCACCATCTCTTTCGCTTCTTCTATTTCCATGGAATGATTCAAGCTTCTTTCCACTTCTCAATTTAATGGCATTCGAGTACTCTCGAGGGCTCTTTTTGGTGTCAATCAGAAGTGTATCTAGCTTGCCAATGGACACCGTACTCGAAAGATGCCCCACTTGAATGGCTAGATCTTTTATTGCCACATGTTAGTCTTTGAAGTTTTCCTTAACTTGTCATTCTAGACCCTGAAATCTCTCCTCAGCCTTGCGATTTTGATCCCTTGAACCGTCGCCATCTTTTCTAAGGCTACTTCCCAGTCGGCTTTCGACTGCTTGGCTTCTTGTAGTGCGAGTTCCCATAGGATAGGTTCGGGTGGTCCCTCCAACTTGGGTGGTACGTGTTCGAATAGAAGTCTTTTGCCTCGTGCGGATCTGGTTCACTTCCTCGAGATGCTTAGCTTGAATTTTGTCGAGTCTCCGGTGTATAGCCTCAAATTGCGCCTCCAATGGGCTACTTATCTCATGTACTCCCGGCATTCGACAGTCCAGATCTTGCTCAGTATATCTTGCGGATTAGGCCACGATCCTCTCGATAGCTGTAAATGCATCTGCATCATCAAGCTCCATGAAGTTCGTGTTGCACCCTCTGTCAACAGTGCGCTTGTTTGCGTGCTAAGTCTCTGGAAGAATGATTGCATCTGGACGGTCAGTGGATGCAATGATTCGGGCATTGTCTGAGGAGCCTCTTATATTGACCCCATGCTTCACTCAACGTCTCGCCCCGTTCTTGCTTGAAGTTCGCAAGGTTGCTTCTTATCTCGCTAGTCCTCGAAATTGGGTAGTATTTGCCCAAGAAGCACTCCACCATCTGCTTCCAGCTAGTGATGGCGTAAGTGGCAGTGACGAGAACCACTCAGACGCCTTTCCTACTATAGAAAACATACGAGTCACGATAAACATATGTCTTAAATACGAATTAATCTAGCGTTCATCTACTCCAAACACATAAGGGGATTAGCTACTCATAATTGAAAGGAAAACAACGAAAGAATTAAAGAACAAGGATGAAAGACTCATGATCTTGATGTACTGATGATCTGGGACGGTAGCGTGTCACGGCTGTGACTGATGCTTGCGCCACTTATTGTTGTCCTCTGCCCTGTTGCACGGCATGTGACATGATGTGTCACGGCAGTGACTCATAAGTGCGACAGTTTTATCGCATTCTGCCTGATTTTACGGCCTGTGACATGACGTGTCACGGCCGTCACTTGTTCCTTCGGCTTCATAACTTCTTCGTTTTGCCTCGTTTTTGCTCCCTTTTCGCCCGATACCAGTCCTAAGGTCTTTCAACATCAAAATAGGTATAATTAGCGAAAAGAAGTGCATAAATTTATTATGTAAACTCTATTATGAACCCAATAGATACTATAATGAACGTATTAAAATACGTTTATCAGTTACACTGCAAAACGTGCACATTAATTTTGATAGCGTAATCGAAAAAATGCAGACAGGGATGAGGAGGACAATGAGGAGGAAAATGATGCAATTATTCCTAGTGATCGATATTCTTTTACGGATGGTTCCACCATGGGAGTCGGTGGCGAATTTGAAGATAAGAGGGCTGCCAAAAAGAGGATCCAAAGAGTTGTCCGTAGATGCATCCTTCGAGCTCCGGTGCATAAAATCTTCTCGATCGGTCTATGCCGTGAAATGCAAAGAGGACAAATGTAGTTGGAGGATATGGACGGCAAGGATTAAGCATACATCCGTATTTTTTATTCGTACATATTACAACACACATACGTGCGACCTTGCAAATCGGAACGCAAGACTTACTCAAGCATCATCATCCTCCGTGAGCGATATGCTGCTTGAATCTTTTTAGGGCTCTATAAGTACATCGGCTCCTAAACTAATTCGAACAATGATGAGAAACCGTGGGATCGAAGTTTCATACTTCAAAGCATGGAAAGGAGGCATTTTAGCACAAAATGCAATGAAGGGTGACACCGACGAGAGTTACAAGCTGTTGCCGTCATACTTATCGACATTGAAAAGGTTGAATCCAGGAACCATAGTAAGTCTATATATAGACGATGAGCGGAGATTTAAACATGTATTCTTATCCCTTGGTGCTTGTATTGCGGGATACCGTCATATGGGGAAGGTTGTTTGCATCGACGGCACTTGGTTGAAAGGACAGTATAATGGTACGTACTCGTTGCATCGACAGAGGATGGCTACCCATCAGTTTCCTTTGACTTGGGGCATAATTGACGATGTAGAGTCGATAGAAGCTTGGACGTGGTTTTTGAACGAGCTCTTGGCAGTCGTACCAAATGAGGAAGATCTTGTTATCGTCTCCGATAAAGCTGCTTCAATCAAAGCCGGCGTTGCAAACATCTACAATCGTGCACGCCACAGTCATTGTATTTGGCATCTATCACAAAATATGAAAGGTCATTCTAAGAAGCAGGGTGCTACTGAGATGTTCATGCGGATTGCTAAATTATACAAGCAATGTGACTTTGATTCACAAGATAGGGATTTTGAGAAAATGTTTCCCGCGGCACATGCGTATTTGGAAGCAAATGCTACTAATGAACGATGGAGTTGAGCTTATTCTCCGATAACTCGTTATAACATCATGACTACGAATGAAGTCGAATCGATCAATGCAAGACTCCATGTAGAAAGAAAGCTCCCAATCATTGCGCTTCTGGGTTCGATACAGAGGATGATGACGGATTGGTTTGCTAGATACAGACAGAAATCCATACAAGCAACCACACAGTTTACCCGAACGATGGAAACAATAATCCGTGAAAGGTATACGCTAAGTCAAGGGTATGAAGTTGGTGAAATCGCTCCGCAAGAGTATGATGTCCGATCTTCAGGGAGTCGTGTCATTATTAATCTGCAATAAAAGACATGTACGTGCCGCCAATTCGATATCGACAGGATTCCATGTTCGCATGCAATCGCAGCGAGTCTACGAGCGAACAGGTCTTTCTATCCGTTATGTTCGAATTATTATTCTGTGCTAACGTGGCAGTTCGCTTATCATGGACGAGTTTCTCCGGTTCCGGATCAAATCGAATGGGATACCGTGGAGGAATTGGTGTTGCCGCCTGTAGCAAGGCGTGGAAGGAGAAAAGAAAGTAGGTTTCCGTCCGTCGGTGAGTTTGGTCATAGACGCTAATTATATTGTAATTTATTAGAATGATACAATGTTGCTATAGATATTTTAAGATTCATATTTGAATTCATATTTGGATTCATATTTGGATTTTTATTCTCAGGTTTTCGATTCTTGTATGGAGGTTCGAATAGTTTGAATACATTACTCGAATAAAGCTGTGTTAGAAAATCGAAAACCAACTAATTCGAGTATGTTCGGAAAATCGAAGACATTCGGATGTTACTCGAATAATTTATTTTTATTAGAATAAAGAATAATCTGTTAAAGGTCGAAAATGCAATTATTCGAGTATAGTTGGAAAATTGAAAACATTCGGAGCAGATACTCGAATAAATTATTTTTATTCGACTTGTTTCTTGTAAAATTCGAATTATGTTTATCTCAATATCTAGGTGTAGAAATATCAATATTTCAATGTTTTAGAGCTTTTACAAAGTTAATAATTCGCCTGATAAACAAAAACAATGTTTGATAATAATCGTGGAATGAGTTATGATGGGATGACAAATAGTTCGACCTTTGTAGGATGATGTTTGATAATAATCGAGTATAAGTCGACTTTTATAGAAATGATATTATATCTTAATTTGAAATAATTTACTTTCATGAATCTGAAACACACTAATAATACTAAGATAAGCACACAATTAACATTACATGATAATAGTAATAATAATATTTGGATTTTTAATAACTGTTTTTCGATTGAGTGTAGAATTTTGAAAAGGTTCGAATATCGCACTCGAATAATGTTTAATATCGAAGTTTAAAAATTGGACTTATTCGAGCGATTTGGGAAACTCGAAAAGATTCGAAAATAGTACTCGAATAATATATTGCTACTCGAGTAACAAAAAGGTTCGAATAAAAGTGAAAATTGTCAACATTTCCTTTCAAATACATTCTTCCCTAAATCAACAATTCATCCCAAATCAACATTTCATCCCAAACACATATATCCCAAAATCAATACATCATAAAATCAACATTTCATACATTAAAACAGAGCAATACGTTATCAAGCAGTCCAATTGTTAAACTATATACAAATAGTCAAAAACTTTCTAAACAAACCTATTTTTCATCGCTCAACGAGGAGAGATCATCTCTATTACCGAACATCGTCGACATCGCCGCTTGCAGTATATAGATACCGCACTCCCCGCTGTCCGACAAATAGAACATGTCCAGCTTTAATACCAAAGTCTAGACAATTAAGTTCGATATGTAAAAAAAATAAGACAAATGGAAATTACCTGAGACGTTGTTGAGGAAACTTGCCGCACCGCGTTTATGTAAATTTGTCGAGGTTTCATTTACCCCTACGTGTTGAAGCATCAGCGGTATCAATTCGGAGAGGGGTTCGACGTACAGCTTTATGAATCGCATATCCGAATCACTTGACCGGTCGGAGTCGAGAATACAAATGGTTCCTCCTTAAACCGAGTGCCTAAAAGCACCTAATGACTATTAAACGCCAATGGGATGACGGCAGCCTCCGCTTGGTTCCAATGGAGGGACGGCTTATTAGGCGTATTGATTTCTCCCGTAGCGAATAGTCTGTACGAGTCCGCATCCCACGGGCGACTTTTGTCAAAAAAGGCCGCTTGTACGAAGTTGGTATGCATGAATGCTACGCGTTCCACGGGAAGCACGTAGCATCTTGCATCTCAATCTAACCCTGGAATACCTCGTTGACGTGCTACAATAATAGCATAATATGTTATTAAAGAAAATAATTAATTAACTAGAACATATTGAGCAAAAAGAACATACCGCTTCGGAGATCCAAATTTTGGATCAGATAGCTCTTTGAAGAACTTCTTGTCATACGCCAGTATTATGCCCGCACGTTCCTCATATTCACTCATTCTTGACAACTCCACGCTGACTGCATCCCAGCTTTTCAGCCTCGATTCAATGTGGTTCTGTAAGTTGCTGAGGCGAGGTTTTGTACGTGGAGGGGTCGATTCGGGCAACGGCACAAACGGGCTCTTCAGCACCTTTGATCGTTTCTTCTCACGTCCAGGCTGATCCCGTTTTCTCAACCGTTTGTTCTTGGTCTTGGGCTCCGTCACCCCCTTCTCGGCCTCGGGCTCCGTCACCCCCCTCTCGGCCTCGGGCTCCGTCGTCGTCCTTTCGGCCTCCGTCTCGGCCTCGGTCGGTGTCCGACCGAGCACTAGCATCTCAGCCTCCATCATCGTCCTCTCAAAACCTAAAAATGGGAGTAATACGCAAACATTGAGACCGAGATTACCAAAAGAGAAACTAATTAAAGCAACAAATACGTAAAACATAAACATACCGTAATTTGCCTCTGGCGTATCATAACTCCTATCCCGTTCCCTTGTCGACCTCAGCGTCTCATGAACTTATACCAATATAATTTTATATAAAGTAAACATAAAGTAATGCATACCCTCGAGCACTATCATGCGTAACTCCCTAATCTCGGCCTCAACGACCCCATCTAGGCCTCCACTTTATTCGAGACGAATCTGTTCTTCCCGCATATCCCTAACATCGCCTCCATCTTGTCCATTCTTCTATCAATATGAGCGTCTATCGAAGAAGAAGAAACAGGGGAGGAGTAGATGCCTCACGTTGCGGAGGCGGGGATGCCTCACATTGCGGAGGAGTGGATGCCTCCCGTTGCGGACGAGGAGGCGCTGGAGGAGATGGACCAAGTCGATGGTCAGCGCAGTAGACCGACATCCCATTAGAAGATGTGCCACTATCCTCTGGGATATGGCATCATCCCTACTGCCACAAAAGTCGGCGATCGTGTGGCCGTGATCCGAATCAACTTCAGCATCGGATGGTGTAAGCCAACACCGCACGGTTTGTGTATTTGTACAAGTTAAAAAACTCAATCCAATTAGGGATATGCAACTCAAAAATCCATAGTATAAATAAATATATAGGCTTACATTCATCTCCGCATCAGTGAAGACATGCTCCACCGCTTCCAATGTTGGAGCAGAACTCTTGGCGAAGAATTTGGTCTTCCAATGGCACATGCGGGGTAACGGGAGTCGTTGATCGCTTTTCCTCCTTGCAAAATTCCCGACACTAGGCCAACATTCGTATACAAGAACCTGATAAAAGAGAGTATATTAAGTTAAAAATGTAATATAACTTAAATAAAATAAATTTACTTACCTGAAGTGGTTGGACGAAGCCGCTAATGTCGAAGGTCGTCTGGTGCTTTCCCTTGGAAGTCATGATCTGACGCTTCTCTACTAGGTCTTTGTTCAGACCATACACAACCTCGTCGAACACAATCCTTCCCCAAGGACATTTGTTGAAGCTATCAAAATCCTCCACCAGAGTGAGCCACTCGCTCTTAACCTTCAAGTCCATTTTCACTGTCCGCGGCCATAGTAACCCAACAGCAGAATATAGGGCCACGATCTTCAATTTCTCGATATTCACACTCGTGCCGCCATCGGCGGTAGAATCACGCATCATATCGTTAATTTCTGCTCCAGATCATCTAAGTATATAACCCTCTTGCTGAGCCATAAAACAAACGTTAGTTTTTAAAATTGAAGTCAAAAAGATTCAAAATGATAAAAAAAAAAAAGGAGAATCATACCAGGCCAATGCCTCGTTGCAAACTCGTTAGATGATGGTATCACTTGTTCATCGGCAGCGTGACAGTGCAGGCCGGTGAGTAAGCAATACCCGACCAACGAAAATCTTAACGATCGCTCGCGAATGACCATCCACAACTCTTGCGAGTTAGGCACATACTCGACATGTCGGCTCATCAGAAACCACTGTTAGGAATGTGCCCTCAGAATGCCATTCGAGGATGAAATGAAAAGGGCACTTGTATTTACCCGATGTATTATTCACCATGTATATGAATATTGTATTTGAATACTTAATTAAGGAATATTTGTTTTATGTGATTTTACATTATTCCTTTATAGGCTTATTATTTATTTACCTTTAGTTCTTATTTGGCATCTGATAAGACGGTAAATAAATAAATCCCATATACACGAGTTTAGTTATCGATTCTCATGGGATGAGAGAGGAGGCACAGATGAGCTATTAATCTCATATATTAAATTAGTCCATAAGTCTTAGACTCAGTAGGGTGACTGAATGTCGATTATGACTTATTTGTTGATGACTCCTAAATGGTTGTGCCAACCATTCACTTGTGAAGTGGGAGGTCGTAACATTGATATAAGTTGAATTGGGGATTAACTTATATTTGGACACGATTCGTATCGATGATCACATGGCCTATTACTCTGATAAGGCGTCAATGATTGATTGTTTGACTATAGTAGTGTACGTGGACCTTAGACCAAAGGGTCTTTGACGGAGTTGACTTCAGAGTCTTGACTTGTCACTAGTTTGCTAGACCCGCATTGTTCGAGGTAGAACATGGCTCAGCAGCGACATGCGGTCTTGACAATGAAGGGTGACTGCCGGGCATAGACAGACGTGAGGGATTCACAGTCTCATTAGTAAATGAGATATATGTCCTATGAATATTTGGGGACGGGAAATTACAAAGTCTTTGGCCAAAGCAATAAACTGACTCAAGTAAGACATGGAGTGCAGTTTAGTAATTTCATCAGTCATGAATCTGTCATAGTGTCGAGTTAGAGATGTTGACGTAACCATGACTCTCACTCGACCGGGACATATGTGAAGGGTCTAAACGTACTACGATAATCTATAGTCGGTTCGTGAAACGATGAAGATCGTACTCAACACGGGATCTATTCGGTACCGCAGGATTGGCTAGGTGCATACTGAATTCTTGGATTCCTCCCTTGCCGGGTTGAGACGAACCAAGAGAATCGGGCTTAAAAAGGATCACTAAGATAGTATCTATCAAAGAGAGATATAACGGGCTTTGAGTCGTTCATAATAATGGTACGTGAGTATTTGGAAAAATATTTAAGTGTGGGCTTTTGGCTGAAAAATAATATTAAGCCTTTATTAGATATTGGGTTTAATTAATTTAAACCAAAAATAATATTAAGCCATTATTAGATAT
This sequence comes from Craterostigma plantagineum, assembly GCA_027422505.1. NCBI lineage: Eukaryota > Viridiplantae > Streptophyta > Magnoliopsida > Lamiales > Linderniaceae > Craterostigma > Craterostigma plantagineum. Next base: position 258,981 of record JAPQWV010000687.1, on the reverse strand, counting down.
TGGGCTTAATTTATTAATAATAAAATTAAGCCTTTATTAGATATTGGACTTAATTTATTTATTGGCCCAACTTTTAACACAAGGGTAAAAATGGTATTTTATTTTTAATTTTCGAAATTAATTTAAAAATATATATATATATATATATATATATATATGGCATGATTCATGTGGAATGCAAAATGCCAGGATGTTGTTTTCTATCTTTTAATTAAATTCCAAAAATATTTTTAAGCAATATTAACCCTTAGTGAATATTTTTTAAGTGTAGGCCATTATGTTTTTGACATATTATTTTTGTATGGTACAAATCACTTTGAAAGTAGAAAATATGGTATTTTCTTAACTAACTTCGTGGCCTATAATATATCTAAGTTTTTCATAGTGAAAAACTTAAGTTTTCATATGTATTTTTCACTTTTGAGAGAGAAAAATAAAGTACCAACCTTAGAGGAAAATTTTGAGGAAATATATCTCTTAAAAACAACTCCATTCCCTCTCTAGCCATCCTTGGGAGGGATTGGTTTGTGATACATCTTGGAGTCGGCGTGATTCTCTTCGGCGTGGCTCGTGGAAGCCACGGTTTACTACAACCGGGAGCTAGGGATCTTCGCTACGAGGGTAATACATTCTACTCTATTATGTGTTGTACATGCACGTTTTCTTTATTACCGATCACGATCTTAGTAACGGTGGTGAGAAAATTTTTGAAATTCACTCTCCCCAACGGTGGTATCAGAGCCAGGCTCGGTGTTAAGAAATGACATAAACAAACACGAAATGAACTCGGTTGTGCAAGGCACTGAGTCGCTCAAGCGTCATAGCATGAGTCGATCTTGGTTTGATCTTGCAAACCGAGCGCTCGCATGGTCGGGACCGTCTCGTTGCGAGCGGTTCGGCGTAGCGCAGCGACATGGTAAGAAACCGTAGTGGTTGTCTTCCCCGCGATTCATAATTTCATGCTTGGTCGTGAGGTTGAGAGCTCGAAATGAGCTGTTGCCCCTTGTCGTGCGTTAAAGTAACGTATTACTTATATTGGGACCGAGATGTTCAACGGATCCGGCTTTAAATTCCGGTGACGGTGAACTCCAACTCCAATGGAGTAGCGATAAGTGACCGATGGTTGTATTTTGGGTACCGGGGATTTTAGAAACCCCGATGGGCCAACTAGGATACGGTCTAATTCATTTCAAATTTGGATATTAAAAAAAGGTTGGGCCCAAAATATAGTATTATGGGCTTGACTAGATTTAGGCCAAACTAAATACCATATTGGGTCTTAAGTTTAGAACTAGCCCAAATTTCGTTTCGGTTTCTAGGAGCGTGTTTTTGTTGCATACGTGTTTATGTTGTGCATGTATGATACGATTAAAGGCGTCAACGTGGACTTAGGTTCTAATTTCCGGGTAATATGTTAAGGGTGACAAGGTCCCCCCCGGGTTGTATTAGTTTTTATACGGGTTGTCCGGGACAGTTGATTCCCCCCGTCTTGTATTTCATTAATTTTAGAAAATTAGTTTAAGTATGGTGGCCGTACGAGTACGAGATCGGACCACGACGAGGCCGTTCGAGAACTTGGAGGTTGCTCGTTGACATGGTGCCAAAGCCGAAGAAGTAGAGATGTAGTTTTAAAAAAAATAAAAAATAATTGTAGTAGAGTAAAAATAGTCCACATTGACGGTCTTGTAGGCAAACTAGGTTTACCGCAATTTTGTGCATATTTGTTTGACGTGATGTGCATTATTATGTGCTTTAGTATGTGAGACGTATTCTCCCGTTTGATTAAATACTAAGTGGGTAAAGGAACTTGGTTCCTGTCTTCTATCAAGCTCGAAACTGTTACGGCTTGAGTGAATGTGAGGTTTGCTCCGAGTTATTGGTGCCAAACATTTTGCTTTTGTTGTAGTCAGCTCGAGTGAGTTTTAGAAACGCCGCTCTTCGAAACATATTCACGCCTTATAAAGTGTTATCCTACGGGCGGAATTTCTAAATGTTAGGATTGAGCAAGAAGTTGATAGGTTACACTTAGACGGTTATTTCCCAATTATTCGTGTTAGCGTGAGGGTTCCTAACCGGAGAAAAAGTAGTTGAAACACTCATTAGATGGGTTCGTATTAGACATGGCGCCGTCCAATTAAATGGGCCAACAAACTGTTAGGTTGAGGCTTATTTTTGCGGAGCGGGGAAATCAACTCCACTATGAAACCATCAACGAGGTTTCTGAAATCTCTATCGGGAGAATGAGATTTTGAGAAAAATAGTGAGTCAAGCAAAATGAAAAGTCCTTATTTGTGCTTGATGAATAATACGTAGAACCTAATTATTCTTTATTTCTGCAGATAGTTTTCTTTTTATAAAAATACAATGACGTCACCATTTGTTTCATTGATAACGCAAAACCGTTTGGAAGGTCCAAACCTTGCGGACTGGCTCCGTAACTTAAGGATTGTCCTTACTCTGGAACGTATTGCGTATGTCCTTGATGGACCTATACCAATTGAACCCGGGGAGGATTCAACTGATGCAGAACGGGAGTATTATGCCAAGTGGATGGCTGATAGTGCCCGGGCTAAGGCTTTTATGTTGGCTGGGATGAACAATGATCTGCAGCGCCAATATTCTGAGAAGGATATGCGCGGGATATTGCATCATCTGAAGGAGCTGTACAGCGAGATGTCGAGATCGTCTCGATATCGCGCTGCCGATAAGCTCTTTCATACTAAGATGGCAGAAGGTGCAGATGTTGCTGTACATGTGCGTAAGCTCATTGGGTATATTGAGGAACTGGCTTCGCTCAATTGCCCCATTCATCATGAGCTCCAGATTGACCTGATTCTTCAGTCGCTCCCAGCCTCATTCGCTCAGTTTATCATAAACTACAGTCTGAGCGATCGGCAATTTCTGCTTCCCGAATTAATGAACACGCTGATTCAGACTCAGCATGAATTAAAGAAGGGAAAAGGAAAAGAGGTTGCGCTTGTAGTGACGAAAACATCTAAGAGATCTAAGTCCAACAAGGCCAAGCCCAAGTTCAAAAAGCCTACTGGAGGGATAAAGAAGAAGGGCAAAGAAAAGATGACTGCATCTAAAGGTGCAAAAGCAACTGACAAGTGCCTTCACTGCCAAGAGCTGGGCCATTGGAAAAGGGACTGCCCCAAGCTTCGAGCTTCTGGGGCTTCAGGTAAAGTTTTGGAAACTTACTGTTCTTTTACTGTATTTTCCACTTCGTGGATTCTTGACTCAGGAGCTAGTGCTCACATATGTGTTTTGAACCAGGGTCTGGAACGAAGTAGGAAGCTGGCGAATCGAGAGATCATGATTAACGTTGGCAGCGGACATAGTGTGCCAGCTACTCACGTTGGATCGAAGTCTCTCGAATTATCTACTGGACATGTATTATATCTATCCGATGTACTTGTGTTGCCCAAGGGGCTTAAGAACATTATTTCTATTCCTGTTTTGAGCAGGCTTGGTTATGAATTCCGCTTTAGTAGTAATGTTTGTGATATCTATTTTGGAAATAAATGTGTCGGAAATGCTACGTTAATAAATGGTTTGTATTACGTAAGTGTCCAAGAACATGTGAATGCAATTACCAACAAACGTAACTTAGAGTTAAACAAAAAGTATTTATGGCATCTTCGACTCGGTCATGCTGGAGTTCGCAAGATTCAAGAGTTAGAGAAAAATGGCATTATTAAGCCATTGGAATCAGATTCCTATCCAACGTGCGAATCTTGTATTCTCGGCAAAATGGCCAGGTCTCCCCTTCACCGGGACATTTCAAAGAGCCACTAATCTTTTGGATTTGATCCATACTGACGTTTGTGGGCCATTTAGAGTACCGGCCCGTGGTAACTTCCACTATTTTGTGACCTTCACTGATGATCACTCTCGCTATGGCTTGCTGTATCTAATGAAGCATAAGTCAGAAACGCTTGATAAGTTCAAGGAATTTAAGACTTTAGTGGAAAATCAAACTAGGAGATAAATTAAAGTCATTCGATCAGATTGAGGTGGTGAATATATGAGTCTCGAGTTTGACGACTTTTTGAAAGAACATGAAATAATTTCGCAGTTAACTCCGCCCAGAACACCACAGTTGAATGGTGTTGCTGAACGCAGAAATCGAACTTTATTAGACAAAGTGCGATCTATGCTAAGCTATACAGATCTCCCAATATCGTTGTGGGGATATGCCTTGCAAACTGCCGTGTATGTTTTGAACAGACTCCCTTCAAAGTCTGTTGATCGGGTGCCTTACGAAATTTGGAATGGTAAGAAACCAAGCTTAAATCACCTTAGGGTTTGGGGTTGCCCCGCCTTTGTGAAAAAGCTGATAACAGACAAACTTGAATCTAGGTCCACGAAAGGACGTTTCGTTGGATATCCTGATGAGAGCATGGGATATTATTTTTACTTCCATGATGACCAGAGGATCGTCGTAGCCATTCATGCTCACTTTCTCGAGGAAGAGTTCGTTCGAGAAGGTGGAGCTGGCAGAGAAGTGACTCTTGGAGAGTTAGATGAGACGCCACCAGAGACATTAGTGCCTGAAAGCACAGAGGAACAGTCCGAGACGCAACCAGAATTGCGCAGGTCTGGTAGAGTATCTCACATGCCTGAGAGATACGGTATGGTACACGTCGAGCACGGGGATGCTGTGAAGGTGGGGACAGTTGGGAACGATCCCGCTACCTATGACCAGGAAATGACGGATGTCGACTCTAAGAAATGGGTCGAAGCTATGAAAGCAGAGATGGACTCGATGTACACTAACCAAGTCTGGACTCTAGTAGACCTACCTGAAGGTTTTAGACCTATAGGGTGTAAGTGGATCTACAAGAGAAAGATTGGATCTGATGGACTGGTGGATACCTACAAAGCAAGGCTAGTAGCAAAAGGGTACAATCAAAAAGAGGGTATTGACTACGAGGAAACTTTTTCACCAGTAGCAATGATAAAGTCTATTCGTATATTGCTGGCTATAGCAGCATACTATGATTATGAGATCTGGCAGATGGATGTGAAAACCGCTTTTCTTAATGGATTCCTCCAGGAGGAGATCTATATGGAGCAACCTAAGGGTTTTACATCACGAACAGATGCTCACAAAGTGTGCAAACTGAATAGGTCCATTTATGGACTTAAACAAGCGTCCAGGAGTTGGAATCTCCGATTTGATGAAGTAGTTAGGAACTACGGGTTCGTAAAGAATGAAGACGAACCACGCGTTTACAAAAAGGTCAGTGGGAGTAAGATATCGTTCCTAGTATTGTACGTGGATGATATCCTTTTGATAGGAAACGATATTGGAATGCTCTCTGAGGTGAAAGCTTGGCTTTCAACTGAATTCTCCATGAAAGACCTGGGAAAAGCAACCTATATTCTTGGTATTCGTCTTTACAGAGATCGTGCGAACAAATTGATAGGTTTATCTCAGGCCCTCTATTTAGAAAAGATTCTGGTACGGTACCGGATGGATGAATCTAAGAGAGGATTCTTACCGATGAGGCATGGAATTCATCTTTCGAAATCCATGTGTCCTCAAAGTGAGGAAGATAGGAAAGAGATGAGTGGAATTCCCTATGCATCTGCCGTGGGTAGTTTGATGTACGCGATGATATGCACGCGACCTGATATAGCATATGCTGTGAGCATAGTAAGTCGATATCAGTCTAACCCTGGCAAAGACCATTGGAACGCAGTAAAGAATATCCTCAAGTACCTTAAACGGACTAAGGATATGATACTAGTTTATGGAAATGGAGAATTAGAAGTGGACGGTTATACCGATTCGGATTTCCAATCGGATGTGGATGACCGAAAATCTACTTCTGGTTTCGTCTATACGCTTAATGGTGGAGCAGTGTCTTGGAAAAGTTCTAAGCAAAGCACTACTGCCGATTCTACCACAGAAGCGGAGTATATTGCAGCCTCTGAGGCAGCTAAGGAGGGTGTTTGGATGAGAAAGTTCATAGAAGAACTCGAAGTTGTTCCAGGCATAGCAGATCGCCCACTGCTATTGTGGTGCGACAATACTGGGGCAATCGCTCAAGCCAAGGAACCTAGGTCTCACAGCAAGTCCAAACATATAGAGAGAAAATACCATGTGTTGCGTGGATTCGTTGAACAAGGCTACATAGCCGTGCAGAAGATAGACACCGCGGATAACGTGGCGGACCCATTCAATAAGCCTCTTTCACAGGCAGTGCTTGATAGACACCTACATAAGATTAGGTTGCGATATCATAGTACATGGCATTGAGTGCAAGTGGGAGATTGTTAGGAATGTGCCCTCAGAATGCCATTCGAGGATGAAATGAATAGGGCACTTGTATTTACCCGATGTATTATTCACCATGTATATGAATATTGTATTTGAATACTTAATTATGGAATATTTGTTTTATGTGATTTTACATTATTCCTTTATAGGCTTATTATTTATTTACCTTTAGTTCTTATTTGGCATCTGATAAGACGGTAAATAAATAAATCCCATATACACGAGTTTAGTTATCGATTCTCATGGGATGAGAGAGGAGGCACAGATGAGCTATTAATCTCAGATATTAAATTAGTCCATAAGTCTTAGACTCAGTAGGGTGACTGAATGTCGATTATGACTTATTTGTTGATAACTCCTAAATGGTTGTGCCAACCATTCACTTGTGAAGTGGGAGGTCGTAACATTGATATAAGTTGAATTGGGGATTAACTTATATTTGGACACGATTCGTAATCGAAGATCACATGGCCTATTACTCTGATAAGGCGTCAATGATTGATTGATTGACTATAGTAGTGTACGTGGACCTTAGACCAAAGGGTCTTTGACGGAGTTGACTTCAGAGTCTTGACTTGTCACTAGTTTGCTAGACCCGCATTGTTCGAGGTAGAACATGGCTCAGCAGCGACATGCGGTCTTGACAATGAAGGGTGACTGCCGGGCTTAGACAGACGTGAGGGATTCACAGTCTCATTAGTAAATGAGATATATGTCCTATGAATATTTGGGGACGGGAAATTACAAAGTCTTTGGCCAAAGCAATAAACTGACTCAAGTAAGACATGGAGTGCAGTTTAGTAATTTCATCAGTCATGAATCTGTCATAGTGTCGAGTTAGAGAGGTTGACGTAACCATGACTCTCACTCGACCGGGACATATGTGAAGGGTCTAAACGTACTACGATAATCTATAGTCGGTTCGTGAAACGATGAAGATCGTACTCAACACGGGATCTATTCGGTACCGCGGGATTGGCTAGGCGCATACTGAATTCTTGGATTCCTCCCTTGCCGGGTTGAGACGAACCAAGAGAATCGGGCTTAAAAAGGATCACTAAGATAGTATCTATCAAAGAGAGATATAACGGGCTTTGAGTCGTTCATAATAATGGTACGTGAGTATTTGGAAAAATATTTAAGTGTGGGCTTTTGGCTGAAAAATAATATTAAGCCATTATTAGATATTGGATTTAATTAATTTATTTTCTACCAAAAATAATATTAAGCCATTATTAGATATTGGGCTTAATTTATTAATAATAAAATTAAGCCTTTATTAGATATTGGACTTAATTTATTTATTGGCCCAACTTTTAACACAAGGGTAAAAATGGTATTTTATTTTTAATTTTCGAAATTAATTTAAAAATATATATACATATATATGGCATGATTCATGTGGAATGCAAAATGCCAGGATGTTGTTTTCTATCTTTTAATTAAATGCCAAAAATATTTTTAAGCAATATTAACCCTTAGTGAATATTTTTTAAGTGTAGGCCATTATGTTTTTGACATATTATTTTTGTATGGTACAAATCACTTTCAAAGTAGAAAATATGGTATTTTCTTAACTAATTTCGTGGCCTATAATATATCTAAGTTTTTCATAGTGAAAAACTTAAGTTTTCATATGTATTTTCACTTTTGAGAGAGAAAAATAAAGTAACAACCTTAGAGGAAAATTTTGAGAAAATATATCTCTTAAAAACAACTCCATTCCCTCTCTAGCCATCCTTGGGAGGGATTGGTTTGTGATACATCTTGGGGTCGGCGTGATTCTCTTCGGCGTGGCTCGTGGAACCGTGGAACGGTTTACTACAACCGGGAGCTAGGGATCTTCGCTACGAGGGTAATACATTCTACTCTATTATGTGTTGTACATGCACGTTTTCTTTATTACCGATCACGATCTTAATAACGGTGGTGAGAAAATTTTTGAATTCACTCTCCCCAACAACCACATCAACATGTTGGAGTTGTAGTGGTCTCGGGCCACGTTTATTATGTTCCCAAACTGGGTCGTAGCGACCATCTTTGCCATTTCCCTTTCGTTCAAAAGCGTACGAATGCGTTCGCAAGTTATCATGTACTGTGAGGTCAATGTAAAGGTGGCGTGGTAGAATTATCCGTCGGCATCTTCGTCAGAAAATAGATCTGAAAAAATTGCAAAAACACCAATGTTATTAAAAAACCACTGTTATTCGAATATATTATTCGAATATCAGACACTTGAAAAATGAATAAGTTACTCGAATAGGTTATTCGGATAAAAACTCGAATAAGCGCAATTCAAATTTTTGTACCAAAATTCACCTAAACCCCTTCGATTTCGATTTCGACGTTTACCCATCATCAATTTCACATGAAAATAGGTCGATTAAATTTTTTTCCTCGCAAACCCTAGAAACCCGCCGCCTTTCCCTTTCCTTTCTCTCCCCTCTCCTCCTCCACCTCCATGGAGGTGGTAGAGATGGAGGTGGGGAGGTTCCTTTTACATGTTTCTTTTTCTTTTGTTTTTCATAAAAAATATTAAAATTGCCGCCTCCACCTTCGCTTCCACTGCAGCCGCCTATGCCTCCGCCTCCTCCGTCGCCACCGTCGCCTTTTCCGCCAGATCTGCCACAGCTCCTGCCACAGCTTCTTCCTCCGCACCCTTCACAGCTGCTGCCACCTTGCCGCTGCCTCTGCCGTCCGCGGCCGCTGCAGCCACCTCCATCGCCTCTGCCGCTACCTCTGCCGCCTGCGGTCGCCGCTGCCACCCCCATCGACTCTGCTGCTGCCACCCCCATCGACTCTGCCGTCTTCACCAGTTCTGCCTCTGACACCCCGCCGACGTTCTCCCACGGGACTCCCGTTGGGAGCTCGGGTCTTCCGATCCACGGATCGGGAGTTTTTCTTCTTTGTTGGAGCCCTCAGTCCGATGTAGACAAAATCCAAAAGTCGACGACCGAAGAAAGTGAAGAGTATCATAGAATTAGCTTAATAGCTTTTTCTGTTATAAGTTCTTTAGATCTTCGGTTTTTAGATAATGGGTTTGTTTTCTGTTGGTGTTTGTCCCTTGTGGACTGTTTTCTTCCTTTTTGGGAGTGTTTTTCCCCTTTGTGGGGTTGTGTGCTGCTCCTACGTGAGCCTTTGTTCTCCCGGTTAACAATGTACCGGTGGGACCCCCTCGGCTATTTAGCCCGTATCTTTGTTATTAATGCAAGCTATCGTTTCGAAAAAAACTAAATGAACAGAAAATACCGAAAACCCATTAACTTTAACTCACCGTGACTCTATCGCCGTCGACAGTCTCATCGACATGATCCCTTCGAAGCGCAGCCGGCGTAGTTCTTTTACTCTTCGTCATTGTATTCGGTCTCAGATTTGTGGAACGATTTCGACTGAATAACTCGAGTGCAGGAAAAAAATCGAAGAGGAGAGAAAAGTGGAATACTAGGGGTTCGAAAATATTTTTGGTCTAACCGTTCGCATTCTTATTTATTGATGTTTTTTTTCGACTGCACACATTATTCGAGTATCATATTCGAGTTTCCTTTTCGGGTATGTTACTTGAATAAATATTTATATCACCGCGGAGGTATTTATTCGAGTCTAGTACTTTATTCAAGTCGTATAAAATATTCGAATAAGTTATTCGAGTACTTATTCGGTTGTAGATATTAGTCGAATAACTTATTAAATTGATTAAACCGTAACTGTTTGATATTTAACCTTCTTAAACATTTAGTAAGGGTATTCTAGTCATTTTGTTCCCCGCTTTTGTTTAATTCTTTTAGGTTTGGAGTCGCTTTTCTCAAAATTCCCCTGAATCTAACTCCATCCACCATGACTCCACCGCTGTTCCTGGAAACGCAACGAAACCCTAACGTCGAACTCCCTCACGGCGGTCCACATTGAAGGGTGGGCAAGACTCGCCGAACAAGTTCTGAATAGAGTGGAATTTTGCCGTGAAAAATCTCCGAAGATAATCGAGCAATTCGTAGGGTTTCTCAATTGTTCGAACTAAGGGAGAGATTTTGGTTGGGACAACGACGATAGTTATGCTGGTTGGAGTATTGATTGATTCCCTTTTGCTGGGTGAGCTACTTCCAAGGGTGATTTGGTAAATTCCTCGCTGTCGATGCTAACGACGGCGGTGATTTGGTCACTGAAGAGCTGAAAAGATGGTATAAGTGGAGGAGAGACTGAGGATGAAAGAATTCACTGATTAGTAAAGGATCATCACACAGCTTGCCCAATCGAATTGTTCCGTGGAAGAGACTGATATTTCGTCGCGACAAAATTGAAATCGTTGGCAAAAGGAGGCTGTCTTTGTTTCACTGGATCGTCTTTGATTATGTCGAAAAGTACAAGTTTTCGTGAACATTGCCAGAAAAAGGGAATCTCGAAGCTCGATTCCTGCGATAGTAGTTGAACGTTGAAGAATCGATGTGTCGATATACAATCAGGTGAAGGTAATCCCGGGCGGTAACAGAATTGGCTGAAAAGAACGGAGCTATGAATTATGATCGATCGAGGTGTATTTCGGGTACAAGACGGTTACAGTGCTCAGTGTATCGCCGTCCGCCCCTGGCAGATTGCGTCACCTTCTTAATAAGCTTGTGCTTTGCTAAAAATTGAATACAGTTCGTTTTCAAGATACTTTCCATTTCCCATACAGAAATTTACAACATTCATCTTTGTTGTCTGCAATTTTTCCAAAAATTGAGGTGGAATAATATTTTTTTGGATATTTCTTTGTTTTCAGCACCTTAAGATTTCCCTCAAATTGATGGGTATGTGGATCATCATAATTACTATTTACCCTAGAATTGCAATTATTCAAATTATTATCCTCTAAAATTAAGTTTTTATATATTAAAAATAATATCAAAATAAATCTATATTATAATTTTACCTATTAAAAATAAATTAAAATATAAGGTAATATTATCTAATAACGCAGCCACACATATCGGTGTGCCAATAATAAATACTAGTACTTTTAATAACAAAAGAATGTATTTTGACTATAATGTTATGTGTTGAAGGTGATCTAAATGTCTTTTTTTTGTCAAAGTAGTTATTCTCACACAATGTCACCATAGTTTATAGCAGGGGTGCTCAAATGTCGGTTAACCGACCGAACCGAAACAGAAGTACTGAATACCGAACCGAAAAATCGAATTATTATTTTTTATTTTCTATACATATATATTATTATATAAAATATAAGTCATATATTATTATGTGTTTATATTAATAATATATCCACCATATGTTATAAAATATGAAAAATATTACTTATGTCAAAATTTTATATATATATATATATATATTATATATATATTATATATATATATGATATATTTTTTATAATTTGAATCATATTAACATATTAAATAAAATATGGAAATATTAGGTAATTAAATTTTATACACTTCTATATATGATAGTAAGTATTTTTTATAATATAAATCATGTTTATATATTATTTTTTAGTTTTTATTAAAATTGGGTTTTCCGACCGAAAAAAATTCGGTAAAAACCGATACCGAACCGAAATATTTCGGTTTATAACCTCGAACCGAACTTTTGGTTCCGAAAGTTCGGTTCGGTTCGGTTATAATCGAATGAACACCCCTATTTTATATGCTTGAGCTAAGTTCAATTTGAAACTGATTTGAATCCCAACGAGCTAAATTCAGTTTGAAACGAATTTGGATCCCAACGTTAGCTATTGGATGAGCATGGGTTCCACCCTTACTAATCTTCTCGGAATGTGCCCTATCACAAATCCCATAAATAATGATAGTCAAATAGATTCGAATTCGTGAGCAAGATGGTGAAAACTCAGCCTTCCATCTACTAGGATAGACCTGGGAGGACGGTCGAATCATCTCTTCCACAATCCATGTCTCATTTCATGTCCCACTTTACCAATTTAGATGCGTTTATTTTTTATAAAAAATAATGTATATGAATTTGATCACCATGAAAATAATAAATTAGATGCATTTATTTGTTTTTATCAATGAAACATTGTTGATTTATGATTTGGTGGATCAAAGAATTTAAAAAATAATAAAGAAAATATGTAACAACATGATTTAAAATCCAATATGTCTTGATTGGACAAAAATAATCTTTACTATTATATAAAAGCTCGGGGTGGATACAAACCGTTCAAATCCAAATTGATTTGGTGTGTAAAATTTCTCATTAATAGAATACTAATAATAATAATAATAATAATAATAATAATAATAATAATAATAATAATAAATTAAACTCAACACCCACTAGCCACTACCTACTAATTTAACATACACATAAAAAACTATCCACTACTAACCCTCCTTAGGGTCCGTTTACTTACCCGATAAGACAAAAGCAACCGAAGATAAAAATCTAGATAATAGCAATGAGATAACATAATCTAGCGTGCCCTTCCATAAAGTATTCATGTTCAATTGCCATTACAATAAATTACAATGACAGCTTCGACACATGTTAAATAACCTTGTTAACCCTGCTTCTAGAAATAACTCACTGTTCGTCTTCTTAAATCAACGTTTCAAAACACAACAAGCGTTGCTCTGCTACTCATATCGCAGCTTCCGCACATCCGTCTGCATCTTAAAAAGGCCGATGTACCAAGAGGTAACTTGGAGTGTCTGTATTACTTCCTTCTGGATACAACCTAGGGCTCAAAGATTAACGAAACCTGTCGAAATTAGAGTCAGTTGTTATGGAAAACCCAAGATATTAATAGCTATTTATTCTCCCATGGTAGAGATCGGCTTCAAGAGAATTGTTTGCTACCTAATACCTTGTAGAAATCAAAATAGGTAGCGCTTCATCTTCAATCGTCTGGGTAGGGTTAAATTATAATGGAAGGGGTGTTTTTGTCTTTTCCTTTTTTTATCTTAGGTTGATAAAGTTATCTGGCCTGATCTACTGGGTTAAGTTATCTTGAATTTTGATGTTTATTGTAACGGGCTTGTAAAATGTAGCGGGCTTACAATATTAACTCACAATCCAATTGAACAAGTTTCTGTAAGATAAATAGCCCTTATCCAGCGTTATCCAACGTACTAAACGGAGCCTTAGTATAAAAGTAATATAAAAGTAATTAATTACTCCCTGTTTATTGTACATGCAAAGGTGTGCAAGAAATACTAGTATTGAAAAAGGTTCTTGGGGCTATGCAATTCAAATGCCTTAGGTTTTTCAATTTTGAGTTTTAACTAAAATCGGAAATTGAAAAAGAAAGGAAAAGGTATTTAAAGCACACCATTCTTTCTATTTTTATGAGGGATAATAATAGTAACATTTTGAAATTCGAAAATTGAAAAATTATCGAGCGCCTAACTTGTGGGTCCCCCAGGAGCCAATCTTGTCGTGGATCGAATTGGATTGGGTAGGATTACAATTGAACTTAATTTCATTACCAAATAAGAAATTCGAGTAAACGGTACTAATATTTTTCCCGCCCATTAGATCACATATATAAGAAAACTTCAGTCTTATCTCCTCAATCTTCATCAGATTTTTCCGTTTTCTACCTCGGATCTCGTTCCATTTTCATGGAGGATTCCACTGCAAAAGATCAATCGTCCGCCGGTGATTTTTCCTGTCTATTTTTATTATATCGTTCAGTTATTGATACGACCTCCGATTCCATGGCTTCTTTCGGTGTGATAGCAGGTGTCAAATCGGCGTCGAGGCTCCTTCGTTATCCGCTGAGATCATCTAAGAAGGAGACGCCGCCTCTCATGGATACCTCTAATTCATCATGTGCATCGACCACGAAGAGGTGTGCTTTGGTTCTGCGTATTGTGTTATTCCAGATCTGTCTGTTTGTGTGCTATTAGCTTATGAGTGCCGCTTTGTTCGCATTTACTCAATTATCCTGATGATTTTGGAGAAAATCGATGCAAATCGTTGTCAGTATGGTTATATTGTCATCTTCTATGGGGATTTTCCCTGAATTTTGATCTATGATGTTCATAAGTTAAGACTAAATTCCCCGTAATGTTACTTCTCATTTTGTACTGCGTTCACATCCTTATCTCGACTTATGATTGTTAACGCTCAGAGGAAAATCAGATTTGCCTACTGTGAGCAAGAGCGTGAGTGTTCTAACCACGTCTGGGAAGTCCAAGGAGAAACCGTTGAAGCCACCTGGACATCTTTCTGTCCCAACCAAGTCGGGTAACAGATCTGCTTTCGGAACAGTCACTCCAATCTCTGAGGCTCGATCTAAGAGAAACTCAGCTAATGATACTCCACGTTCTGATGTTTCCAAATCATCATCTGCTCGGAAGAAATTCTCAGTTCTGTCGTCTGCATCGTACTGGCTGTCACATATCAAGCTTTCTGAATCTGCTGGCAAGCACAGTGTCTCCCTCGGTTTCTTTAAGCTTGCTTTAGAAGCTGGGTGTGAGGTAACGAAAAAAAAAAAATTTCTAGTTTTTTAGTCAATTTTGTTCATGGCTAACCATTATTTTGGTTCGTGTATTCGATTAGACTTTGTTATCGTCCTTTGATTACACATACCATGCCAATAACTTGTGGGTTTCGTGCAGCCCCTGCAGAGGGTAGGCGATGAGCTTAAATCGTATGTACAGCGTTATGACCTTTCAGATCTCGAAGACTCGGTGAAGCAACTGTTTGAGAGCTATAAAATGTCTGGATTCTCTGAGCACTCTGAGATTTCAAATGCCTGTTCTCAAGTCCAGCCTATTGAAAGGGGGCAGTCGTCAGATAACATTGTTGAAGTTGATAGCTCCATCTCAGCAATAGTAGGCCACGAGAACCTCAAGTCTACGCCTTTGGATAAAAATGTTCACCAAGAAAAGAAGTTGAAGGATAAAGCAAGCGAATCAGTGAAGAGGACAACTCGAAGCTCAGCAGTCAAGAAAGTCGAAATGCCTAAACCCGTCTCCGATTTTAAGGGACAGAAGAAACCCGGCAAAACTGCAAAGCGAGAACCATCTCAAGGTACAAACACAATCAAGAAGAAGAACCAGGCCAATACGTCTGCTAGCGAAGAAGGTCTTTCTATTGAACTTTATATATGATGAAATTCATCCAAATTTTGAAATTTTTATTGTTTGTTTTTGCCTATATCTCCCAGGTCATATTAAGTCTCCAACCCCATCGGAGGCAACAAGTCCTAAAGAAAACAAAGAAAACGTGGTGAGCAATTCTAACATCTCTCGGCACTTGAAAAAGTTGCACATTACATTACATTAGTTTCATTCCTTGTAATGACCTTTCACTGTGCCATTGATTTAGGATGTATCCGAGATCTAAGAAAGACCACTCTGATGTTTGCAGAGGCTTAAACTTATTATCAGCGCCGTTTGTGTCTCAATATGTGTTACTTTTATCTATGGTTACTCGTTTTCAATTGTGTATAGGAGGATACAAAATTGTGACTTTGGCTTCTTCATGTTTGCCTTGATTTTGGGCGTGTGCCGTATGTGAGAATGAGAAATATGCAAAGTTGTTCTTGTGTTTTATTTCTGGATGTGATTGTATACTAAGAATGTAAACTAGATTTTTTGGAGAATACGTAATTTCGTATGAAGTGAAACTGCAAATATTGGCGATTAGCTGTAGTAATATCATGTAGGTTGGTATAAGATCTTGGGTTCTTCAATGGGCTGGCAAATATCAATGCACCCCTTCAAAGAATGCTGCAAACCTAAGACCATGTTATGGTGTAAGAACGTGTATGCTGTAAGAACAGTCTTACCTCAGTTTTTAAGGTTGTGTGGGTCCATGTATTAGATACTAGATGTTTCTTGGTCTTATTATATAAAAGTTCAACTTCTTTATAAAACGATCTACCATGACGCTTCAAATTACTATCATACCTCAACCATGTTTAAACACACATATAGTACATGTCCTATTTTTATTGGGAATTGGATTATACCCAATTGGATAGGTAAGCCAAAGGCCTATATTAAATTCGCAAATTTAGTAGTAAGCTTTTGTTCTTTCTTTCAAACTTCTCTCTTTTTATCAGGCTTGTGTTTATCATTAAATTTGTATTGTTTTTTATCTTGTTAGGCTCTCTTTCCACTGAACCTTGGGATTGTCCAATCTAACCTATGGAGATTGGAACAGACAAGTATATTTCGTGAGCTCTCTTTAGTAACTATTTGTTGTTTTCTAATGATAGTACACTCGTTGGACAAGAGAAAAACAGTCAATTATACAATGAAGAATTATTGGCAGACCAATTCTTGATAGTGTTTGAATGTCATCCTCACGTGGTTTGAAATCCTTCCTTGAACAAACCTCCGATTATATAATATTACGGTTTTAATGTCAATATGGGCAGCTCAAATAATATAATGGGATACTCAGGGTCAGGGTTATTATTATTATTATTATTATTATTATTATTATTATTATTATTATTATTATTATTATTATTATTAGTGTCGCCATGCATTTATTTATATTCAAGCACGCTTTTGGCTGCTGATGACTGATATGAAATAACGAGTTTCAAAAGAAAAAATCTTTTGCTTCCTTTTTTGTACTTACTTTCCACAAATAGAGTTGCAATTGTAGATGATTAGCAAATTAATAACAAAGCAATTACTTTTATCAGATTGATCATAGTATATATATATATATAATATGTGTGTGTGCTGGCTCGTTCAGCTTCAGCATAGTAATTAATAATATCACATGACCAGAATAGAACACATTACACTTAATATATAAGGAATAATACAATTTCGTCCAAAAATGCTTCGTCAAACCTTTAAAAGAAAAACAATGCTGTAAATGTAATTTTGCAAGATAAAATATTCCAAACCTCATCATTGATCGACTAACAGACGACAAAGCGAAAATGAATATTTCTCAAATTGTCACTATTTCACTAACTACCATTGCCACTATTCCAACTGTTATTATATATTATTTGATTTTCATAACTAATATTATTTATCATTATTTTCTTTTCAGGGTGGTGTGCTGAGTGCTGAAGAGTACATGTGCCAAATTAGAGGTCCAACACGTAAGATTTCCGAGCCTTTGGTTTTAACCTTAGCAAACGTTAACTTGACTAAATAAAATAACTTTAGGATTCGTTTTTTGAAGAACTATAATAATTAGAAATATTATATTCTTTAAATGATTTAAAAATCTGATTACATGTTGCCTCCAAATTTGACCATATAAGGTTATCTCAAGTGTACATATTAATAATAATAATAATAATAATAATAATAATAATAATAAAAGATATATAAAACAGCCAAAGATGTGTTCAAATAATATATATATATATATATATATATATATCTATATATTTTGTGTCAAAGATGCAGTTTGGAGAATATGATGAATAATATATACATGTAGAATTACGTGTGCGAAATAATAACAGAAACATAATTCAATCTTGAATTCAAAGATTGCATGCGATCTATCCCTTTTATAATCCACACACACACACAAAAAGAGTAATAAACAGCATACGAAACTAAAAATATGAGTAGTTAATTTGACTGTAAGAATCTTCTACAAGGAGCAGCTGGCTATTGTGGAAAATTCGAATAAAAATAATCAGACGATGCTTCCTTGCATGCATGGTAGTAATAAGGCCAAAGAAGAATATAATAAATATTTTCTTCACTCGTACAAGTCGTAACGTTACTGCCCAACTCTTCCCCCTATATATATATTCCAACCTCAAAACTCTAGCTTCTCATCCTCCATAAAACATACACAACATAAATACACAAACAATACACAAGAAAATTCACATCCCATTACACATAGAAACACATTACATTATTACACATTGAAGAAAAAGAAACAAAGAAGAAAACAATGGCAGCTACAAGTTCAACTTCATACTCCATTTCTCGCCTCACTAGCAAAAGTCGCCGCCTATCTTCTCTAAGTGCCACGGCCAAGCTATCCAATGTCCATTTCTCCAATCACGTAATAATATATATATTTTTATATACATATAGGTATTTATTGATTTCATATATAACTAACTTCATTCCATTTATTATGTATAATATAGAAGTACCACGAAGAGTTGGGTTCTTTGTCGATGAATGGATGCAAAGGCGATCCACGAGCACCTCTCGGGAAAGTCGAGACCCGAACTTTTCCGGCGACCACCTCGCCGGAGCTGGCGGCCGACCGCCTAGGCTCAGCCATCTATGAGCTCAAGTCTAACCCTCCTCCTACCCATGATTCTGGGATTATTCGTATTGAGGTATTATAATAAGTTTTTGTGCTTAAATTTCTTGCACTGAAAAAAAGTAATAATTCTAATATTAGGATGGGAAGATTCCATATATAGAACGTGAAGCTAAGCAAAATCTACGAACGTTTATCTAGTTAGAGAATTAGGGTTTCGTAAAATGTGTCTTGCTTGCGTAACGAGTAGTAGTATAGTAAGATCTATAAATTAATAAACTCTCTAAAATAATAAAATCGTCTGATCTCGACTTGAGACTTTGTAAAAAGTTATCAAATTGAATAAGATAATAATAATAATATTTTGGAAAAATTCCCTTATAAATATAAGGTCTCAATAAAATTTTAAATTAATAATTCATAAATATTACCATTATATATGTATGTTTATTTGCTAAAATATTACAATTATAAAATATTTTGAGCTTTGATACGACCTCGCAATGTAAAATATCTAAAAGATCATTTCAACAAAAAAAATGATCAATATTATTATTGATAAACGTGATATAATTATGTGTAATATGAATATGTATTTTTTATATTCTATTCGCATAAACTAATAGATAGCTGATTACAAATTTTCTTCTTTAATTAATAAAATATATAATTTATCAATATGTTAATATTTTTCTAAATTAATAAAAATGATCCCGACGTTATTTATTTAAAGAGGTAGTTTGTAATAAATAAAATAAATAAGTATCATTGGGCCCACTTGAAATCCATGACGGATTGTTTCAATCCAAACCCTAATTTGGGCTGATTTGAAATTTGGGAATTTCTGTAGGTGCCAATTCAGCAGCAGATAGAGTCATTGGACTGGCTCCGATCGCAGAATAACGGCGAACTCATTCCTCGGAGTTACTTCTCCGGCCGTGATTCGGCCGTGTCTAAAGACGGCGATGATAAGCAGAAGAAGCTTGTCAGCGTTGCTGGCCTGGGCTCAGCCGTGTTCTTTAGAGACATCGACCCTTTCTCCATGAACGACTGGCATTCGATCAAGAGGTTTCTTTCCAAGGACTCGCCTTTGATTCGCGCCTATGGAGCCATTCGATTCGACGGGAAATCTGAAATATCCAGCGAGTGGAAGGATTTTGGAGGGTTTTACTTTTCGGTCCCTCAGATTGAGTTCGACGAGTTCGAAGGTGGTTCGATGCTCGCTGCTACGATTGCTTGGGATAAGAAGCTTTCGAAGACCTACGAACAGGCGATTGCTGCGATGGAGGCTACTCTGTGGCAGCTTTCGTCTGTGGTGAGAAAGATAAGTCAGAAGCAGAACGATACAGTTCTGCTCCACAAGAATCACGTTCCTAACAGAGAATCGTGGGAATCGATGATCAATCGTGCCTTGGAAATGATTAACGAAAAGGATTTGTCGCTCGTTAAGGTTGTCCACGCACGTAGCACGAAAGTGTTGACCTCTAACGATGTCGATCCTTTGGATTGGTTGAATACCCTTCAGGTCGAAGGTGGACACAATTCCTTTCAGTTCTGCGTTCAGCCTCCTCAAGCACCTGCGTTCATCGGAAACACTGTAAGTGGATTCTAAATTTTTAATCTTTCTTTGCCATCTCTGTCAAATTACGTTGTCTAACGCTTCGTTTGATTTATGCGAAAACAGCCCGAACGCTTATTCTACAGAGATGGTCTAACGGTGTTTAGCGAGGCTTTGGCCGCGACGAGGGCGAGAGGACATACCGAGGCTCTAGATTTACAAATTGGACATGATTTACTTACAAGGTTAGTTGTCAGTTCATAGTACGCATTGTTTCTTGATTCGGTTATATATGACTTAGAGCCTTTGATCTCACTCACTGTGTAATAATAATAATCTCTTCTCACAGTCCTAAAGACGACCATGAGTTTGGCGTAGTAAGAGAAACGATAAGAAAGAACTTCGAAGCTGTCTGCACAAGCACGAAAGTACATCCCAGAAAAGCTCTGCGAAAGCTTAAAAGGGTCCAACATCTCTACTCCAGGCTAACTGGCACACTTCAGAAGGAAGATGATGAGGTATATATACACATACACACACTCATACGTTAAAGCATTTCATATTAAATGATCACTTACCCAAGAATCTCATGCTAACTGTGTATCGAATATCTTGTCTCGTCAATTACAGTTCAAGATCTTCTCTGCTCTCCATCCAACACCAGCGGTTTGCGGGCTGCCCGCCGAAGATGCAAGAGTACTGATCTCAGATTCTGGTAATAATATATTCCCTTTTTTTTCTTTTGGACAACGAAAGATAGAATTGTATCCTAAATAGAATAAAAAAATTATCGCAGAAATGTTCGACCGGGGAATGTACGCTGGCCCAGTGGGATGGTTCGGCGGTTCGGAGAGTGAGTTTGCAGTTGGGATAAGATCGGCTTTGGTAGGAAAGGGCGGCGCTATGTTATACGCCGGGACTGGGATAGTCGACGGCAGCATTCCTTCCTCTGAATGGCAAGAGCTTGAGCTCAAGATTTCTCAGGTTCGTTTTCATCTCTATGTTCATCCTTTTTTTTCTTAGGGAAACGATTTCATTCCACGATATCCGTTGGACAACAAATATTGCAATGGAATCAGTAAACAAAACTGCTGAAGAATATGAAGGAACAGCGAAAAAAGATACAATACATTACTAAATTGCAATCCGTTCTTTCAAATAGCTTCATCACTTGCAATCGCTTCCTCAAGCACTTTTGGCATTATCCGTCTTAAATGCAATTTACTTTTTCTTTTTTCTTCGTCGTCCATGGACTAAGTCTGACGATGTCTTTGATTTTCTATCTTTCGACAGTTTACCAAATTGATGAAGGCCGTCGAGGAACCAATTATGGCTGCAAGGGAGAAGATCCAACTGTAAAAAACTGTAGAGGGATCAGTTAAAACATTGTTTGATCAGTTGTGCATGAAAAGCATCAGATTGATTCTTTTTTGTCTTCTTACTTTGCATTTCTGTAATGGTGTAATATATTTGCTTAGTTGGCAATAAATTATACAAAGACTGATGAAATTCAATGAAGGAAGAAGCCTTCTGGTATGACTATTCAGCAATGTAGGCTGCTATTGAAGTAGTAAACATATGGAAAATCGATGCAAGCTTCCAATTATATTCAAATGGATGGGTAATTCTATTATCAATCCTTTTTCCTTATATTACTGCCCTAATTAATAGTTAATATGGAGAGTAAACATTAAGTACTTACCAGTTTTACACCTCATATAAAAAGAAAAAAAAGAGTTAATGTTAATAATTAACATGTAAAGTCAACAATAATAAATACTTACCAATCAAAAAAGGGGTTTCAACGTTAAAAACCTATTTAATTTTATATTTTACTTTGAAAAAAAGTTATTAATTATAAATATTGCGTAGTTGGGATGTTCACATAGGTGACAGACAATTACAAAGAATATATATATTCAATTGAAAAAGTATTTTAGTTTAATTTCTTAAATTGAGATATATAAATGAAAATCAATATTTGAACATTATTTGAAACACGATTTATATTTTGGAATAATCTAAATAGAACATTTTAATTAATTAAAAATTTGGGTCCTCGCGAAAACGGGAATTTGATAAATAAAAATATTTTTTAAGTTCATGTAAAAATGTATCATTAATATAAGGGGGTACAGTGAAAAACAATTAAATGCTATATCAGTGTGCCTTTGGGTATCATAACTTAATATGTTTGAACAATCATTGCAATTAATATTGTTAAAGTTTTGAAAATTGTTATTGTTGAATCATGTAATTATTTAAAGAATTATTACAAATTTCAAGTGTTTGGGGGTGGAAATAAGGTGTGAAGAGTAGGACCCAAATTTTGGATATAGGGTTTGGATATAAGGTTTTGCTTGTAATAAGGGGAGTCAATGGATGACATATGGGTTGGACACACCATCAGAGATTAGGTGTTTCCACATAAATAATACGATAAAGTTATGTCAAAGTTATGAGTAAAAATAAAATGTTATACGACCCATATCATTATGATATTCATGGATATGTTTCAGGCTTCGCTCTTAAATCATCTATACTCTTACATAAAAAGCCTAGAGGATAAAAACTGTAAATTGGTCTGTCAAAATTGACCAATCAAATTTTTTCTACATTAATTACTATTAAAAAAATAAAAAAGAAAACCATTACATCATAATAACCACAACATTCTATTTTTAGTATATCAATTATTAAAAGAAACTTATTAAACCACGTAGCTTTAAATCTCAAAATAACTACCTAATTCTATTTTTAGTTTATAATTTATTAAAATCATCCACTAATAATTAATTTTATATTTCTGCACACACATAGAGTGTGCTAAAAGTACTAGTGGTTTATTATTTAACTGCCATTTACTACATGTTGAATTCGAACGTGTATCTAACAAGTAACACGTTTACTACGGTATATTAATTATTATTATTAGTATTTTTTGCACATCTAATGTATGTACAAATGTATTTTATATTTTGAATTTTAGTTAAGTTATTTAAAAAATATAAATTCGTGATGATGAATTGTAATAAACTAAAATACAATGGTAAAATGGTAGAAATATTTGACGGATCAATTGACATTTTTGGGCTCCTGCCCCATATGCTCTTTACATAAGCGTTTAAATATTAGTATTGTTATTATTATTTATGTTATCTTTTTATAGGTAGAGCTGACCACAACTTCTACTATCTATCTACTATAAAGTCTGAAGCCACCTTTTCATAACCAGTTTCATGCCAGTTGCCAGTCGCCAGTGGCAATTTCGTAATTATACTGTTTTACAAAGGACATTGCAATAATTCCACTATTAAGCTTAACGCCACCGAATGCACCACTGATAAGGAAAACCTCTCGTTAAAAACAAGAACAGAGGAAGTAAATTGAAGAGCAGCTTCGTACGAAAGTGAAGGAAAGTAACAAAAGTTTTAGGAAAACCTCACAATCTTCGAAAGGTTGAAGGTAAGAAAAATTACGTTTCCCTAATTTACATATATAGGATCACTATGCTTAACATATTTAATATCATAAGGAGTTACCGTAACTATAAGATGTATTGGGGTTTTCCAGATTTTTAGATGCTTATTGAGATAATCCAATGTTAGGACGTGTTGGTATTCTGATGTTTAAGTCTTTTAAAATGAATACGCCTACGCAAGTACGGTATTAGTAATTCCTCTTCACCCTTTTTGGTCTTGAGATTCTGATTATTTGATTTGCGACAATTGCCTGCTTTGATTGGTGAAATTTTTTCGTCGTTCCTTTCCTGCGACTGTCACCTCTGTCTGCATCTGTTCTTAGGGTTATCTGAAAATGTAAGCGTCTGTATTTGTTGGCTCGTAGCTCAACTGTTCGACAAAATGTCTGTTCGTGTAAGATAGTGAAAAACGATGTGAGTTTGTTGTGATTTCATCGTCAGAAAAATGGAGGCGAAACAGAAGGATGTTATAGTTCAGAAACTTGGAGAGGCCAACATGACCTACGATGACTTCGTCGTTTGTCGACACTCTGTCGCGTGCCCCTATCTCGTATGTGTGCTAGATACTCTCGATAGGTTCGCTCCGATAAGAGCTGCCCACGAGGGGAATGAATTAGTCCCCGAATCCCCCTTACTCTATGGAGAATATCGTTGGACTGGAAGCCATCATCTACTAATGCTGAAAAAACTGTATGCCGTCATATTGAAATCTTACTAAACCTTCATCTCTCACACCTTGTTTCCATCATGCTTTACGCAGGACGGAAATTTTAACGCTACAGCTGTAAACGAAAGACTGAAGGACGATCAATCGCTTTACCACCTTCGTTCATATAGACTGAATGAAAAGTCCACATTGTCGTTCGCTACACAGTAGTTGCACGGATACACGACGCGACAACACCATCGACTGCTGAATCAAGCGGCCACACGAGTACATCAAGCAAAGAACTCCAACTTTCTGTCGGTGAAAAAAGAAAGTTCGAATATTCGCCAACCACCATAAGCGCAGAAAGTAAACAGACGAAGCGGGACTACACTTCCCCAAGTTTGTTAACGAAGTTAGCATTTCAACTGCTGCTTTTGGTGTCCAGATCAACGTAGCTATTACTTCCGGCGTGTAAAGCAGTTGTTGCTTCTTCTGGCATTTTAAGTGCTGCTTTTGGTGTGTAGATCAACATATCTATTGCTTTTGATGTATAAAGATTACTAATCTTTTGGAATGTACAGAAATACTAACATGTGTATATATATTTTACCTCATAGCGCAACCTTGTATATCCTGGGTTGTTAATTTGACACAGCCGCACAACGTGCGGCTACCATAAGCTAGTATATATAAATAGATAGGTGTTCGATATATTCATTTTCTTGACTAGAATAAATATAATAATTCTTGTTTTGTCAATAACTCTACATAAGTATACGTATAAAGTATTATTGACCAAAGAAATATACGAAAAAGAAAGTTATCTTTAGCCTCCACATTTGACGAAGGTCAAAGGGTTTACCTCGACGACTCTGTAATAAATCAAACACGTTGGACTTCCAATCGGAATTTAGTTCAATTCGATTACGAAGTATACAAAAAAGAAAGTTATCTTTAGCAACCCCATAAATGTATCATTCATACATTTTACATAATTTGATAAATATAGTTGGGAATAGGCCCGGCTATTGGGTAAAGCCACTAAAGCATGGGCTTTAGACCCCAACTTTTTTTAGGGACCCATCCTTTAGTTAGTGGTAATAATGTGCGAAAAATAAATTAAGCCCAGTATTGAGCCCAATATTACAAATATATAACTATTATTTTTCATTCACTAAACTTGCATTTTATCTTTTCTTTGTCTTTTCAACTTCCTGATTTTCATTTTTCTTTCGGTTGTCTTTCTTGTCTTTTCAGCTTCCTTACTTTAGCCTTTTTGTGCATATTAATAAATCACACATCTTCTATCTACTATACAAGTCTGAAGCCACCTTTTCATAACCAGTTTCATGCCAGTTGCCAGTCGCCAGTGGCAATTTCGTAATTATACTGTTTTACAAAGGACATTGCAATAATTCCACTATTAAGCTTAACGCCACCGAATGCACCACTGATAAGGAAAACCTCTCGTTAAAAACAAGAACAGAGGAAGTAAATTGAAGAGCAGCTTCGTACGAAAGTGAAGGAAAGTAACAAAAGTTTTAGGAAAACCTCACAATCTTCGAAAGGTTGAAGGTAAGAAAAATTACGTTTCCCTAATTTACATATATAGGATCACTATGCTTAACATATTTAATATCATAAGGAGTTACCGTAACTATAACATGTATTGGGGTTTTCCAGATTTTTAGATGCTTATTGAGATAATCCAATGTTAGGACGTGTTGGTATTCTGATGTTTAAGTCTTTTAAAATGAATACGCCTACGCAAGTACGGTATTAGTAATTCCTCTTCACCCTTTTTGGTCTTGAGATTCTGATTATTTGATTTGAGACAATTGCCTGCTTTGATTGGTGAAATTTTTTCGTCGTTCCTTTCCTGCGACTGTCACCTCTGTCTGCATCTGTTCTTAGGGTTATCTGAAAATGTAAGCGTCTGTATTTGTTGGCTCGTAGCTCAACTGTTCGACAAAATGTCTGTTCGTGTAAGATAGTGAAAAACGATGTGAGTTTGTTGTGATTTCATCGTCAGAAAAATGGAGGCGAAACAGAAGGATGTTATAGTTCAGAAACTTGGAGAGGCCAACATGACCTACGATGACTTCGTCGTTTGTCGACACTCTGTCGCGTGCCCCTATCTCGTATGTGTGCTAGATACTCTCGATAGGTTCGCTCCGATAAGAGCTGCCCACGAGGGGAATGAATTAGTCCCCGAATCCCCCTTACTCTATGGAGAATATCGTTGGACTGGAAGCCATCATCTACTAATGCTGAAAAAACTGTATGCCGTCATATTGAAATCTTACTAAACCTTCATCTCTCACACCTTGTTTCCATCATGCTTTACGCAGGACGGAAATTTTAACGCTACAGCTGTAAACGAAAGACTGAAGGACGATCAATCGCTTACCACCTTCGTTCATATAGACTGAATGAAAAGTCCACATTGTCGTTCGCTACACAGTAGTTGCACGGATACACGACGCGACAACACCATCGACTGCTGAATCAAGCGGCCACACGAGTACATCAAGCAAAGAACTCCAACTTTCTGTCGGTGAAAAAAGAAAGTTCGAATATTCGCCAACCACCATAAGCGCAGAAAGTAAACAGACGAAGCGGGACTACACTTCCCCAAGTTTGTTAACGAAGTTAGCATTTCAACTGCTGCTTTTGGTGTCCAGATCAACGTAGCTATTACTTCCGGCGTGTAAAGCAGTTGTTGCTTCTTCTGGCATTTTAAGTGCTGCTTTTGGTGTGTAGATCAACATATCTATTGCTTTTGATGTATAAAGATTACTAATCTTTTGGAATGTACAGAAATACTAACATGTGTATATATATTTTACCTCATAGCGCAACCTTGTATATCCTGGGTTGTTAATTTGACACAGCCGCACAACGTGCGGCTACCATAAGCTAGTATATATAAATAGATAGGTGTTCGATATATTCATTTTCTTGACTAGAATAAATATAATAATTCTTGTTTTGTCAATAACTCTACATAAGTATACGTATAAAGTATTATTGACCAAAGAAATATACGAAAAAGAAAGTTATCTTTAGCCTCCACATTTGACGAAGGTCAAAGGGTTTACCTCGACGACTCTGTAATAAATCAAACACGTTGGACTTCCAATCGGAATTTAGTTCAATTCGATTACGAAGTATACAAAAAAGAAAGTTATCTTTAGCAACCCCATAAATGTATCATTCATACATTTTACATAATTTGATAAATATAGTTGGGAATAGGCCCGGCTATTGGGTAAAGCCACTAAAGCATGGGCTTTAGACCCCAACTTTTTTTAGGGACGCATCCTTTAG
Organism: Craterostigma plantagineum; assembly: GCA_027422505.1. Classification (NCBI taxonomy): domain Eukaryota; kingdom Viridiplantae; phylum Streptophyta; class Magnoliopsida; order Lamiales; family Linderniaceae; genus Craterostigma; species Craterostigma plantagineum. The sequence continues at coordinate 231,494 of JAPQWV010000687.1, read as the reverse complement.
TTAGTGGTAATAATGTGCGAAAAATAAATTAAGCCCAGTATTGAGCCCAATCTTACAAATATATAACTATTATTTTTCATTTACTAAACTTGCATTTTATCTTTTCTTTGTCTTTTCAACTTCCTGATTTTCATTTTTCTTTCGGTTGTCTTTCTTGTCTTTTCAGCTTCCTTACTTTAGCCTTTTTGTGCATATTAATAAATCACACATCTTCTATCTACTATAAAAGTCTGAAGCCACCTTTTCATAACCAGTTTCATGCCAGTTGCCAGTCGCCAGTGGCAATTTCGTAATTATACTGTTTTACAAAGGACATTGCAATAATTCCACTATTAAGCTTAACGCCACCGAATGCACCACTGATAAGGAAAACCTCTCGTTAAAAACAAGAACAGAGGAAGTAAATTGAAGAGCAGCTTCGTACGAAAGTGAAGGAAAGTAACAAAAGTTTTAGGAAAACCTCACAATCTTCGAAAGGTTGAAGGTAAGAAAAATTACGTTTCCCTAATTTACATATATAGGATCACTATGCTTAACATATTTAATATCATAAGGAGTTACCGTAACTATAAGATGTATTGGGGTTTTCCAGATTTTTAGATGCTTATTGAGATAATCCAATGTTAGGACGTGTTGGTATTCTGATGTTTAAGTCTTTTAAAATGAATACGCCTACGCAAGTACGGTATTAGTAATTCCTCTTCACCCTTTTTGGTCTTGAGATTCTGATTATTTGATTTGCGACAATTGCCTGCTTTGATTGGTGAAATTTTTTCGTCGTTCCTTTCCTGCGACTGTCACCTCTGTCTGCATCTGTTCTTAGGGTTATCTGAAAATGTAAGCGTCTGTATTTGTTGGCTCGTAGCTCAACTGTTCGACAAAATGTCTGTTCGTGTAAGATAGTGAAAAACGATGTGAGTTTGTTGTGATTTCATCGTCAGAAAAATGGAGGCGAAACAGAAGGATGTTATAGTTCAGAAACTTGGAGAGGCCAACATGACCTACGATGACTTCGTCGTTTGTCGACACTCTGTCTCGTGCCCCTATCTCGTATGTGTGCTAGATACTCTCGATAGGTTCGCTCCGATAAGAGCTGCCCACGAGGGGAATGAATTAGTCCCCGAATCCCCCTTACTCTATGGAGAATATCGTTGGACTGGAAGCCATCATCTACTAATGCTGAAAAAACTGTATGCCGTCATATTGAAATCTTACTAAACCTTCATCTCTCACACCTTGTTTCCATCATACTTTACGCAGGACGGAAATTTTAACGCTACAGCTGTAAACGAAAGACTGAAGGACGATCAATCGCTTTACCACCTTCGTTCGTATAGACTGAATGAAAAGTCCACATTGTCGTTCGCTACACAGTAGTTGCACGGATACACGACGCGACAACACCATCGACTGCTGAATCAAGCGGCCACACGAGTACATCAAGCAAAGAACTCCAACTTTCTGTCGGTGAAAAAAGAAAGTTCGAATATTCGCCAACCACCATAAGCGCAGAAAGTAAACAGACGAAGCGGGACTACACTTCCCCAAGTTTGTTAACGAAGTTAGCATTTCAACTGCTGCTTTTGGTGTCCAGATCAACGTAGCTATTACTTCCGGCGTGTAAAGCAGTTGTTGCTTCTTCTGGCATTTTAAGTGCTGCTTTTGGTGTGTAGATCAACATATCTATTGCTTTTGATGTATAAAGATTACTAATCTTTTGGAATGTACAGAAATACTAACATGTGTATATATATTTTACCTCATAGCGCAACCTTGTATATCCTGGGTTGTTAATTTGACACAGCCGCACAACGTGCGGCTACCATAAGCTAGTATATATAAATAGATAGGTGTTCGATATATTCATTTTCTTGACTAGAATAAATATAATAATTCTTGTTTTGTCAATAACTCTACATAAGTATACGTATAAAGTATTATTGACCAAAGAAATATACGAAAAAGAAAGTTATCTTTAGCCTCCACATTTGACGAAGGTCAAAGGGTTTACCTCGACGACTCTGTAATAAATCAAACACGTTGGACTTCCAATCGGAATTTAGTTCAATTCGATTACGAAGTATACAAAAAAGAAAGTTATCTTTAGCAACCCCATAAATGTATCATTCATACATTTTACATAATTTGATAAATATAGTTGGGAATAGGCCCGGCTATTGGGTAAAGCCACTAAAGCATGGGCTTTAGACCCCAACTTTTTTTAGGGACGCATCCTTTAGTTAGTGGTAATAATGTGCGAAAAATAAATTAAGCCCAGTATTGAGCCCAATATTACAAATATATAACTATTATTTTTCATTTACTAAACTTGCATTTTATCTTTTCTTTGTCTTTTCAACTTCCTGATTTTCATTTTTCTTTCGGTTGTCTTTCTTGTCTTTTCAGCTTCCTTACTTTAGCCTTTTTGTGCATATTAATAAATCACACATCTTCTATCTACTATAAAAGTCTGAAGCCACCTTTTCATAACCAGTTTCATGCCAGTTGCCAGTCGCCAGTGGCAATTTCGTAATTATACTGTTTTACAAAGGACATTGCAATAATTCCACTATTAAGCTTAACGCCACCGAATGCACCACTGATAAGGAAAACCTCTCGTTAAAAACAAGAACAGAGGAAGTAAATTGAAGAGCAGCTTCGTACGAAAGTGAAGGAAAGTAACAAAAGTTTTAGGAAAACCTCACAATCTTCGAAAGGTTGAAGGTAAGAAAAATTACGTTTCCCTAATTTACATATATAGGATCACTATGCTTAACATATTTAATATCATAAGGAGTTACCGTAACTATAAGATGTATTGGGGTTTTCCAGATTTTTAGATGCTTATTGAGATAATCCAATGTTAGGACGTGTTGGTATTCTGATGTTTAAGTCTTTTAAAATGAATACGCCTACGCAAGTACGGTATTAGTAATTCCTCTTCACCCTTTTTGGTCTTGAGATTCTGATTATTTGATTTGCGACAATTGCCTGCTTTGATTGGTGAAATTTTTTCGTCGTTCCTTTCCTGCGACTGTCACCTCTGTCTGCATCTGTTCTTAGGGTTATCTGAAAATGTAAGCGTCTGTATTTGTTGGCTCGTAGCTCAACTGTTACAAAATGTCTGTTCGTGTAAGATAGTGAAAAACGATGTGAGTTTGTTGTGATTTCATCGTCAGAAAAATGGAGGCGAAACAGAAGGATGTTATAGTTCAGAAACTTGGAGAGGCCAACATGACCTACGATGACTTCGTCGTTTGTCGACACTCTGTCGCGTGCCCCTATCTCGTATGTGTGCTAGATACTCTCGATAGGTTCGCTCCGATAAGAGCTGCCCACGAGGGGAATGAATTAGTCCCCGAATCCCCCTTACTCTATGGAGAATATCGTTGGACTGGAAGCCATCATCTACTAATGCTGAAAAAACTGTATGCCGTCATATTGAAATCTTACTAAACCTTCATCTCTCACACCTTGTTTCCATCATGCTTTACGCAGGACGGAAATTTTAACGCTACAGCTGTAAACGAAAGACTGAAGGACGATCAATCGCTTTACCACCTTCGTTCATATAGACTGAATAAAAAGTCCACATTGTCGTTCGCTACACAGTAGTTGCACGGATACACGATGCGACAACACCATCGACTGCTGAATCAAGCGGCCACACGAGTACATCAAGCAAAGAACTCCAACTTTCTGTCGGTGAAAAAAGAAAGTTCGAATATTCGCCAACCACCATAAGCGCAGAAAGTAAACAGACGAAGGGGGACTACACTTCCCCAAGTTTGTTAACGTAGTTAGCATTTCAACTGCTGCTTTTGGTGTCCAGATCAACGTAGCTATTACTTCCGGCGTGTAAAGCAGTTGTTGCTTCTTCTGGCATTTTAAGTGCTGCTTTTGGTGTGTAGATCAACATATCTATTGCTTTTGATGTATAAAGATTACTAATCTTTTGGAATGTACAGAAATACTAACATGTGTATATATATTTTACCTCATAGCGCAACCTTGTATATCCTGGGTTGTTAATTTGACACAGCCGCACAACGTGCGGCTACCATAAGCTAGTATATATAAATAGATAGGTGTTCGATATATTCATTTTCTTGACTAGAATAAATATAATAATTCTTGTTTTGTCAATAACTCTACATAAGTATACGTATAAAGTATTATTGACCAAAGAAATATACGAAAAAGAAAGTTATCTTTAGCCTCCACATTTGACGAAGGTCAAAGGGTTTACCTCGACGACTCTGTAATAAATCAAACACGTTGGACTTCCAATCGGAATTTAGTTCAATTCGATTACGAAGTATACAAAAAAGAAAGTTATCTTTAGCAACCCCATAAATGTATCATTCATACATTTTACATAATTTGATAAATATAGTTGGGAATAGGCCCGGCTATTGGGTAAAGCCACTAAAGCATGGGCTTTAGACCCCAACTTTTTTAAGGGCCCCATCCTTTAGTTAGTGGTAATAATGTGCGAAAAATAAATTAAGCCCAGTATTGAGCCCAATATTACAAATATATAACTATTATTTTTCATTTACTAAACTTGCATTTTATCTTTTCTTTGTCTTTTCAACTTCCTGATTTTCATTTTTCTTTCGGTTGTCTTTCTTGTCTTTTCAGCTTCCTTACTTTAGCCTTTTTGTGCATATTAATAAATCACACATGTCCAGAGGATAATTTTATGAAGATCAACACAGCTGCCGCAATCCACGAGCGGCGAAAAACATCATCGATTGGCAGGGCGGATCTATACATGGGCCGGGGGCCACGGCCCCGCGAAAATTTTTGAAAATTTTAGTAGTATATATATACATCAATAATTCGTATATATAAAATTCTGCTCTGTTAGTACTTAGAAAACCCTACCTAGCTTGACTGTTAAGGAGCTTGTCCTTTGTATTATTGGTCCCAGCTTCGAATTCCGTGAAGGTCTTTTTAGTTAATGTTTTTTGCATTCAACTAATAAAAATATTGTTGACTGGCCCAATCTGCTCAGCTGCCCAAAAAGGAACGTTGGCCCATCAATAAAAACACAATTATTTGCCTAAGAAATAAATGTAAGGTTATAGAAATACCACAGTAAATTGGCGGAACTGCAGAAAATATGCAGAAATTCAAGCTAAAAATATGTGAGTTATCTCTTGCTTGTGTTCCATATTTGTTTGTTTTCTGTACTATATTTTATCATGTTTGATTATACACTAAATTTATTATTTTTTATGGTGAGAGATTACACATAATTCATGGGAAAATCTACTACAATTGATAATTTTTTCACAAGAAAAGGGCAAGTGAAGAACTATCTTCCCTGATAATCGACTCTTCAACACCGATATCAAATGACAATGATCGTTCGACCCAAATTCCTCCTAAAAGATTCAAACATACAGAAACTGAAGATATTGATCTCAATTCTTTAGAGCGTGATCCCAGAGTACGGCGATAAATTTGGGAATATAATCCTAGCCAACAAGAAGAGGTACGTCGAGCTTATTGAACCTAAAGGCATACCAACCAATCCTTCAAGAGTACCCGCTGAATAAAAATCTTAAGCATCGTCGAAGATTCAAGCTACTTGGTATCGGCAATTTTCTTGGTTGGAGTACTAACCCGATAAAGCGTATTGCTAGGCCGTTTTTATCCAACCTAATACTGATTCAATGGATTAGTATTACCTGACACGATGAATTACGGAAGCAATAAATTAGTAATACCACGAGACGGATTGTAGAGTTGGAACGGAGAGAGCGCACGCGAGTTCTTCAGAAAAGTCGTCAACTCTATTATGAATCAGCAACCCTAAACACTAATGTGTTTAGGGTATTTATACATAAGCCCTAATGGGCTTACTGGGCCCAATATAACTAATATACCCACAAGTCGGGTATATTTACAATTGGGTCCTAGCTTAGAATAAACTACAAGATTAAGATAACCTGCTTTAATTGAACACAATAAATAATTCCTAACAATCTCTCCCTTTGTGTTCAATTTGCAATTCAGCGCTGGTCATCTTGGTCTTGTAATTGTCCTGAGTCCTCAAAGAACACGTATCAGAGTGTGTACGTGAAAGCATTTGCATGCATGTGCTTCTTCATCCACCTCCTCTTTTATTTTGTCTTGTGACATCTTCTTTAGGAGATCCAAGCTCACCATGTTCTGAACTTCTCTTCTTGTGTTCGATCTCTCTCTTGGATAGTATCCACTCCCCCTACGTTTGTTCAACATTTTGTTGGGATTGAGGAGTTCTCATTAAATTTTGAGAGACGTACACGAGTCGAATCTTCTATTTAGGTGTTTCAGCTCTTCCTTCACTTGTCGCAACTCCCCCTGCATTTGTTCAACCTTGTGTTGGGATTGGGAGCTCTCTTTAAACTCGAAGAGCTGTACACGAGTCGCAGCTTTGATTCTTCAAGTCCATGCTGAAGTTGTTGATCGTATCTTGTCATTTGAGTCCGATCTCTCCGTTTGATTGCAGCTCAACTCCCCCTACGTTCGTTCAACCTTGTGTTGTGATTGGGGAGTTTCTTTTAAAATCGGAGAGTCGTACATGAGGCGACAACTTCAATCGTTGGACTCTGTGGTCTTCGCTTGATTCTTGGCGACGCTTGAGATTTGGCATTTTCTGATCTATATTGCACTTTCGTCGTGGTGTTGCTCCGATTTTGCTTTAGTACTCCTCCCCCTCATGAAGATCGAGCTGGGAGATCGTCATGCGATAGGTCAAAATGGGGCATCGTCTTTGGCAAAAAAGATCGCGTCGTCGGAACAAGAAGAAGGTGTACGTAGTGTGTATTTTCCGAAAATGTGTCTGGGCTCCTTCGGATTTTTTCCATCAATTACAAGAGAGCCTATCTTCACAGTGGTACGCGGCGGAAATGGTGGGTGCTCAGGTTGGGTAATAACCTGACGGAGCCACAAAGGGAGTTCGTCGACACGACTCAGAGTTAACTGAGACGTGGCCTGTGAGGACAGGGCTTTATAAACCGGGGCCACATAGGCGTCCCGTTAACATCAATCTAGGAGCACAGCTCATAGACGATGGCCTGAAACCGTTGTTGTTTTGATGTTGCAATGGTAGGACTTCCTTTCGATCATCGAAGCATGTCGTAGTAGGACATGTCTACGAAAGTTCTGATATGGTCACAAAGTCCAGATAACAAAAAGGTGTATGTGTCCTAAAAAGATATAAAAATATTTGGATGGTGAGGACACACTAGACTCGATGTGATCAATAAAATTCAGTGGTGTGGGGCTGACTACCACTTAGTTCAATATCTCTGCTTCCAAGTGAAGCAGTGATAGATTACGCGGCTCCCCGTGATTTAGTTAAACATCGGTCTGTTGGGAGACGATGAGTGGGTAAGGCTCGGTTGTGCATGCGCCGTTGGACCTAATGCGACGACTTCTACTCGGGGGCTAATAAAATTAGCACCTGTACCTATGGGGGTTGGTCCGAGTAATTTGTGACTAAGGGAATGTTGTATCTTCCGCTCTTCGGTCTTGTCAAGAATTTCCAAATAGGGGTAGCTATATGAACTTGAATCCTCACTAACACTCGGCTACGTTCCGGGGTTAGGTTCAGTTTGGTCTGACTGAACCATGAGAACTTAGAATCCATGCATCCGTCAATTTGGTGAGTGCTGCTTGATCAGCGAGTTGGAGCAGGTCGGTTGAGATCATCTTCGTGATAGTGTACGGTTGTCATGCCTTTTGGAATTCTTGAACTCTTGTAGGCTTGAGATTCGTCCTTCAAATATATCTTTGGAAGACAGGGGAACTCTTTTGAAGTAAGATTATGAGAGTATGAGGCCCTTTTTTTTTTGCCTTTTCTCTTTTTTTTTTTGCACGTTTTTTTTTTGTTTTTTTTTCATATATATATTGTATTATCTTAATAATAATATAATAGTAACTATATATTATATTATTTATATATTATATATATATATATATTTAAAATCCTCGCCCTCAAATCATGCTTCTTAAACTGAACTACTCCCCCTCAAAAGATGCATATTCGGATTAAAATTATCGTTCGAGAATCTCTTTCCCTAAGTTCACACATTAAGTTCGCTCCCCCTAAAAAGTTAGTTATTGCTCCCCTTAAGACAAATATAAGAGTTGCTTCTCTTTAAAAAAGAGTAGCTCCCCCTCAATGCATGCACATTAAACATGTAAATTCTCTCCCAATTAAATAAGCGTGAACGTATTAATTTATTTTCAAAGCAGATGCAAACTAAAGAATTTACTGTTCTTTAAAAATACATTAGAATGTACGTTTTTTATTGTTCTAAGTTAGAATAGGTATTTTGCGCTTCAGCTCATATGCATACAGCTCGAAAATTCTTTATGATGCATGCATAATAAAAATGTACCTATAACATGGTATTTAGTGCATTTCAGCTCATGTATGTATGCGAAAATTTGGAATTTAAAGTCTTTTGAAGCATGCATAACTATAATGTACCCTTTAATTTCAAAGTAGGGATTATGCCAAAAGTTTAAGTATGGAATGCAAATATAGAATTTACCTACGTTTGGTTGCTCGCATCGCTAACCAGGCGTGTCTGTGGGGCAACCCGAGATGCCATATATGCTGGGATGTTTAGCTGCCCTCGTCGCATACCAGTCATGAGTGTGGAGCAGCTCTTTTAGTACCTACTCATGCTGGGATATCTGCAGAGACTTTATCGGGACTTTGGTCCCATTTTTGGATGGGTCCTCCCTTGTTAGCAGAAAACGGGTTAAGCACATAAGATGTCAGATCTTGTCCTAAATCATCCATTAATGTAGCTTTAGGTACCCATTTAGGACTAATTTGATACGGGTATGACATTTCAGCACAGGTGAACGTGTTATTCGAAGAAGATTTAAAAATTTTCTCCGAAGCCAGTCGCATAAGATGTTTCTCAGACTTAACATGGACTGAATATTTCAGGAAGGCATAAGAACATATAGAATTATAGGCATTGTTAGTACATGAAATGTTCTTCCTACGTGAAGTGTTCACACGATTCACATAAAAATGATGATTTTTGAATGGGTAAGCAATTCCACATCTATCATTCTTTAAAGAATGAGATGTTTTTGGGGCTTGACAAGTTCGCTTGCTTGAGCTTGGAACTTCTTCTTTGCACGCTTCTCTTTTGATAGGAATAGGAGAGGAAAACTCTTGAAAATTTTCGACTTTAATTTTCGCAGACAATTTTGCCTTTTCTTTCTCCTTCCTAATTTTCATTTGTTCCTTAGCTATCTTTAAAGCCCGACTTTTACTTGACGTTTCAGCTTCAGTCAATAATGACTTAGAATTATTAGTAAAGTTTTCTCTGTTTTAATTTTAGGAACAAAAACGTCAATTTGAGTTCCCTTATCCTGCTTAGACAATGATATTTCTATAGAAGGATTATTTGGCACAGTTAAGGGCGGGGAATTTTTGAGATTTGATATCTCCTCTAAGAGTTTTTGCTTTTCTGCTTGAAAACCTACTCTTTCCGATTCCAAGGTTGCGCTTAATTTGGAAATTTTACTGGCAACCTCCGGAATTTCCAACCACGAGATAGGTCTATTACAATGTAAATCGTTTTCCCCGTCACGCGCCGAAACAGAATTTTGGTCGACTAGCTTCGCAATAATTGTCTCTAAAGGGATAGGTCTAGTATACCATTTATTGAGGTATTTAAAAATAATCTCATATGTTGAGCGGCTACATTCCACTCAGTTGCTATGAGTTCTAGACGATTTAGCTCAAGTAATTCATGCTTTAATTCCTTAATTTCTTTAGCTTGTTTGTTCACTTTCTGTTCCCAATCATACTGCATATATATGACATATTGAAAGTGGATATTGAAAGTTCAGTTCTAGAATTATTTTTGGTTGGATATGGATCTTAATCGTGTTGATCAGCTAAATCATAGATGTCTAACAAAAAAATCAAATAATGTTAGAGGATATATATATATATATATATATATTATATATATAGGAAATAAGATAATCACAAGATAATAAGAACTAGGGAAGTGCAATTTTCGTTGAATGATGTAGATATTAGAATGTTTGGCTTTTAAAGAATCTGTTCGAAAAGTTTTAGTATTTCGTGAAATACGGTGAAATTTAAGCGTTGAAAACTTTTTGGTGTACACCGAAAAGTTTTGAAGTAATGTCGAAAACTTCGAAAAGATACTAAAAGCTTCTATAATGTGCCATGATGTTTTTGGGTTCGAAAACAGATGAGGTTTCGAAAATATGAGTTTCGATAAAAGCAGGCCTCCGCAAAAATGTTTTGAGAAAAAGCTTTCGCAAAAGGTTTTGAGAAATGTTTCGCAGATGTACAGTTTCCAAAATAATCTTTCGCAAACTCCTTTTTTTTTTTAAAATATATGTGTACTGATTATATAACAATTATGAGAAATAATGATGAGTGAATGCAAGGCAACGTGGGTGATTTCATGAGTTTGCGAATGTTATGCATATAATATATATATCGGTGCATATATTTATATATATAATAATTATGAGTGATGATAACTGAGTGAGATGCTTAAAAACACGTGGATGATTAGTGTTCTAGTAGACGGTGACGTGTGTGTTACTAAGAATGCGAATGAGAAAGGCATATGGATGATGACTCATGAGTTTGATGTGAAATATGGATATATATAATTAGTATGTGAGTGGACGTGTTTATATGTATGTAATCAATGATGAGTTTTTGGAGGTTGTGCGTGGGATGATTTTATCGAGAAATCCAATTTTAAAATCAAATGATCACGAGACTGGAAAATCAGCAAATGTCGAGATCAAATGTCGAAATAAATATCGAATTGAATGCAAAATGTCGGGTCCCTAAGTAAAAATTTCGAGGCAGTTATCGAGATAAAGATGTCGAATCCTTTTAAAACTCAATAAGATGTCGAAATAACTTTCAATTAAAAAAAGATTTCGATAACTTTCAAATGTCGAGATGCATAAGATGGTAGGATGTCGAGATGATAGGATGTCGAGATCTTGACTTTGTAAAATGTCGAGGCTGGTGTCGAGATCTTTATGTCGAGCAAAATATCGAGATCCTTATAGCTTAGTAAAATGTTGGGGCAGATGTCGAGATCAACATCGAGCCAAATTTCGGGCAAGATGTCGAGCTAGATGAGCAATTCAAACTGAGAGATTTCAAAGAGTATCCCTTCTTCGAAAAATTTCTGTTCGTCGTCAGAATCTGTTCTTCGGCAGAAAAAAAAGGCATATAGACTGATAATTTCGATGAAGTATTACGAGAAGGCAGATTTGCACCTATGAGTTCTTCAGAAGCAGAGAAAAATCTGGAAATTTTGGCGTGAGAAAAAAAGACGAGATTCGAACAGAGTAAAATATCAATAAACTTCGACGAGTTTGATCCACGATTTCGGCTCTGATACCACTTGTTAGGCCGTTTTTATCCAACCTTGTACTGATTCAATGGATTAGTATTACCTGATACGATGAATTACGGAAGCAATAAATTAGTAATACCACGAGACGGATTGTAGAGTTGGAACGGAGATAGCGCACGCGAGTTCTTCAGAAAAGTCGTCAACTCTAATACAGCAACCCTAAACACTAATGTGTTTAGGGTATTTATACATAAGCCCTAATGGGCATACTGGGCCCAATATAACTAATATACCCACAAGTCGGGTATATTTACAATTGGGTCCTAGATTAGAATAAACTACAAGATTAAGATAACCTGCTTTAATTGAACACAATAAATAATTCCTAACATTATCTCTTTAACAAGCCATCAGGATGTTCCAATCAAACTGCATTTACTGTTGATGGGTTTGATAATTGGAGAAAAGTCAAAAACGGAAAAGCTTGTACTTTTCTGATCCACATAGGAAAGGACAAAAGGCGTGTGAGGATTTGATGAACCAACCACAACATATATCGAGGAGGTTTGACAATTTCGATGCTCAACAAATTGCACTTAATCGTCTCGATTAAAGACGCATATTGATGTTGTACTATTTCTTGCACTTCAAGGAATTCCATTTAGAGGTCATGACGAGCAATCTTGCTCATCTAATCGTGGTAATTTTCTTGGGTTTTTGGATGTCATAACCGGGTACAATTACGAACTTGCGAAGGCAGTTGGGAAAGCTCCAAAAAATGCCAAGTATATGAGTCACGATATTCAAAAGCAAATACTTCATGTAATTTCTATGAGAGTGAAGAATGCGATTCGTGAAGAAATTGGAGTTGCGAAGTATTGTATAATTGCAGATGAAGCCCGCGATGAGTCAAAGGGAGAGCAAATGTCTCTTGTGCTAAGGTTTGGGGATTTTATTCAAGAACGTTTTTTGGACTTTGTCAGGTATCTGATACAATGCTCTAACATTAAAAGGTGTGATATATTATGCTTTATCTCACTATAACTTGGACGTTCAAAACATTAGAGGTCAGGGTTACGATGGTGCTAGTCACATGAGAGGCGAGTTCAATGGATTGCACGTTTTAATTTCGAATGAATGCAGAAGTGCTTACTATGTTCACTGCTTTGCTCATCGGTTGCAATTGGCTTTAGTTTCGACATCCAAACATGTGATACCTATTCATCAGTTTTTTGATAGATTAACTAATATAGTTAATCTTGTTGGTTCTTCATGTAAGCGTAACGATGAATTAAAGCGTGCTCATGCAGATGATATTGCACATTTGATTGCTATTGGTGAACTAGATACGGGGAGGGGACTTAATCAGATTGGTACTTTACAACGAGCAGATGATACACGTTGGAGTTCTCATTTGAGATCGTTGACCGGCCTAATTAAGATGTTTAGTGCAGCGTGTACTGTATTGCTTAAGGTTATGGATGATGGATTTCCTTCTCAACGAGCAGAGGCTACATCTGTTTATGATAAGATTACAACGTTCGATTTTGTGTTTATCTTACATCTTACGAAAGATATAATGGGGACTACAGATGTCCTTTGTCAAGCTCTACAAAGCAAGTCTCAAGATATAATAAATGCAATGGAGCTTGTAGTATCTACCAAGAATTTACTCCAACAGATGAGGGATAACGATTGGGATGATTTGCTGGTAAAGGTAAAGACTTTTTGTGAAGTTCGAAATATTGAAATTCCTTAATTAAGTGCTCGTTGTATTGATTGAAGAAGGCGTGAGCGAGGAATTAATGGTCGGTTTAGTAACGATGCCATGGAATTGCTCATTCTGAGTAATGCTTTAAATCCTCATAATGCGAAGGAAACTTTCAAAATTGGGGATATATGTGAACTAGTTTCAAAGTTCTACATGGAGTATTTAACTAAAGATGACTTAGAGCAATTGGAGATACAGTTGAAGCACTACGGGTACAATATAGTCAAGTGCAATGATTATAAAAAAATTTCAACTATTTCAGAATTGCGCCAATGGTTGGTGAAGACTAACAAGTCTGTGTCATACAATCTTGTTTTTCGAGTGATTGTACTCGTGCTAACTCTTCCAGTTTCTACTGCTACGACAGAACGCTCATTTTCGGCAATGAATATCGTGAAAACTCGGCTTCAAAGTAAAACGGAGGAGGATTTTCTCTCTGACGCATTAATAGTATATATTGAGCGAGAATTTGCTAGAAGTGTGAGCATGGAAACCATTATTGAGGACTTCGAAAATCTAAAAGAACGTCGAATTCTTTTTAGTTAGAAAGTTTTATTTGTTATGCTTAATCATTGTCGTTCAAACTATTGTTTTTGTATTGACGATATATTAAATTTAGCTTTGCGTATTCTATTTATTCCTCACGGCCCCCGAGTATATTGTTTTGGATCCGCCCCTGCTTAGGACACGCTCTATCAAGTCTAGGTCGTCGTTGTATCAGGTCTGTGCTGTTTCTATTCCAGATGCGCACTCCTTTTAATTAGGCTGCCATTTTCCTTCTAGTTCCGCTGTGAGCTTTTCGATTGGGCTGTGCGCTTCACTCCCAGAGCTGCCTGCTTTCTTCTAAACTATGATGCTGTACGAGCTTGGAAAGGTGTACAACGTGTTGATGTTTTGAGCGGTGGTTGAGAGCTTCCAGAGCTTCCCCTTTTTATTCAGCTATGAGCTCCTTTTTCAATGCTGCCTCTGTTCCTCTTGATGAATGTTTGTCTTGGAAAGCATCGTCGCGGATGGCGTGGGTCAATGTTGGCTTTTGCTTTGTTTCTTTTCCTTTCGTGTTTCTAGCTTGTGTTGTTTGTTTGTGGGTCTTCTTTCCTTGAGCATGCGTGTGAGTTCCTATGTATGTATAATGTATCTATCCTGGCTGGGCTATTAGGTCGGGCTGATTCATATTGGGCTTTGACCAATCAAAACTGACTGTTTTTGCTGACTGTTTTTGCGTAGCAAAGTGGTGTGTTAAAAAATTTGTATCTTCCATTCTGGGACTCGGAATAGAAATCCCTTTTGTCAAAATCGATATCAGCTATCTTCTATCTTCGGCTAAAATCTCAGGTCCATCGGACATCGTTTACCCCGTGATCTGCAAGAAATACCAAACTGCCGCAAAACTGTCGTAAAAACGTAAATATTGCCATTAACTCACATTTAAGTGCTAGGATATTCAAAGCGGCTTCATAATGATCGGAAACGACTTAATATAGTAAATATAAACGTATGAAATTACGTTTATCAATATCGCCACACTTAAGCGTTTATTTGCCCTCGAGCAAATAAAAATAATAAGGCATAAAATTAACATTTAAATCCTGCAACTTATCTTTCAAGATTGAATCGTGTAATGATATAATGCAAGTAATGTCGGAAACCCATTTGAAGGTGCATCTAACTACACAAATTCTTTAGCAATATCAATCCAGATTCGTACCTCACGGGGATTCACTCAAATCACACAGTGTATAGGCTTAATATGCCTGTGAAATCTCTCTATTCATGCACTAATCTAATCTCTACGATAAGCTTGCAAGTGATTTGTAAATCTACTACCCCAAGTAATAAAGTGTGAATCGGAATGACTTTACTGGGTATTAACAGGATAAATATCCAAAATATTCAAGGGCTAAGCGCAAAAGGATATGAGCTAGAGTCTTGTTGGAACCATGCCTTTGTCACGAATGCGCGACCATCTGATTTCCACCCAATTTTTTTCTTTCCCTCTTTTTTTTTTTAAATACCAAGCCTTTCTTCTTTCGACATCTCAACTTCTAAAAATATGCTCTCGATAGTGAAAGATTATTGGAGGAAAGGTTCTTAGCTATTCTCAAATTTTTTCTGCTTTTTTTTTTTGTTTATTTTTCCGACTTCGGTGTTTGTCAGACATTTGACTTAATTGTGCATCGTGACTCCGTCATTCATCCTTCACTTACATTATCGCTCCCATGGGGTTTAATTCTAAAGGCTTATTTAGGTTGTTAGCTATGAATATCGGGTTTCGAAAATAAAAGGCTCAGGCTCAAAGTGGCTAACTACGTTGATCAGGCGCAGTCAGAATTGGCTATGGACTAATTCCTAATGCATTCCCCATTTTCACACATTTTCACCTTAAGCAGTTTCAGCACGTAATACGCGAGCAAGTTCTAGAGAGAAGTATATTAGGCACGTTTCACACAACCAAAGAAATGAGCGTAAAGCTCGTAAGCTCAAAATATCACAAAAATAAGGTTATGCGGATGAATCTCTCAAGTACCGCTAAGTTCATCATGCAAGAAAGAAATCGACTACGTATATGTATCCTAATTACGCACAAGATATCTACCTGAAATCATCCTTTAATAGATAAGAACAATGATTTTTGAAAAAAATTATGCCATATTTTTGGGTATGTTCGCATCATCAATTTCGCAAATATAAATAACGATAAACTCATTAAAGATAAAAACAAAAACAAAAATTTGATAAAGTAACGATAACGGAGCCGGGACGACTTTATGAAAGCAAACGTATTTGAGACTTCGAATCCCCCTAGCTCGATCGAACGACTAACAAGCTGCTAATTATTAGACCGTGAGGATTCCTATGGTATGTATACGGGTTTCTACGATTGGGCAAAACTGCGCTTACTCACTTCGACACGTAACAACTAATCTACGTCTTAAATAGCTGGGCAAGCTTCCCCAACTTACTTAAGCGCATACCGCAATAAATAACGATGAATCCCGCTATTAGATTTGACTCTAATCCGGCGGGGTAGTTCAACCTATCTCCAGCGATGAGTTTATTCCGCTCGTTTACGAATGGTCTAATCGTCGCCTCTCTCTCGAGCGTAGCGTTCGATTTCCCAACAATTATAGCGACCACATAGACATAATCAAAACAAGAGCATATATCATAACAGAGTCATAATAAAAAGCATATCAATAATATGTTCAACATACGTACGATCTCGCTAGGGTTCATCTAATCTCAAATACTACGGGATTTAGCCACTCATATTAAATACTAACACAACGAGGAGCGTAAATAACAAAGAGAAAAACATAATTCTTCCCTGAATTTCGCCTATGTGGTTGATCCTTCGTTGAGGACTTTTGTCGAGCAGGTGGTAGGCGAATTGGGAATGCACACGGCAATCGCGTCTGCTGCCCCTTCTCTGGATCATAACACGCATGCAGGCCAATCGTAACCAAAACTTAGCTTGTTACCTCGCTCGTGAACCCGGCTCGGATCAGCCCTCCGCCAGTCCATGCAGCTGCTGCCTCGTAGCTGTTGCTCACACGCGCCCGCTCACAGCTCAAGCAGTCGCAGTTCCGCGCCTTCACTTCACAGTCTCGAGATCAGCCCTCTCTCGCTGTCGTCGCCGATCAGCCACAGCTTTCGGCACACCTCCAAGCTTTGCTCTTTACGTTGATTTCCCCACCGTCTCTCCTTTCTTTTCACGCAGCTGACCTTATTTATAGGTGGAGGGAGAGACATCAAATCTTCATAGCTGCTCAAGAACGGCGTAACTTGATTTTCTTTTCCCGAGCCGTGCTCTTTTTCTTCATTAGTTTGCGTTGTGTGTACGAATCTTTCTTCGTTGCAAATCTTTCGTCTTGTGGGTCTCCTCTTTGTTTCTTTTCATCATTTTTCGTTTTTTTATTCTTCTTCTTTTGTATGCTCTGGCAATCGATCATGTGGGTGATAATATATATTTGCGTATCTACTTCATTCTATCAAGGGTTGGGCTAGGCTTTCACTTGGCATGAGTTTTAATCTTCGGCTAAATTGTTTTTGGGCCTATATTTGTTTCGAATGTTCCTTAAATTAATTCAAGCCCGAATGCCCGGTTGTAGTCTTTTTCTCAATATCAATCAAAAATAAAATATAAACGTAACTTTATGATATTCAAGGAAATTTCAAATAAATAACAACCGATATTACGCTTTTACGGGGTACAAAACACGACATAAATTTCATTTATCAGTGCCACATGGCCTTTTAAAATAAGCAAAGAAAATAGGGATAAAACATATATTAGAAAATTAATAGTAATAGGCATCTTAGGAAAATCAGGTGGACAACATTGATACTAATCACAAAAAGCCTCGCCAATCCCCAAGTTTTTTTTGTTATATTGAAGATAAACGTGAAATGCAATTGAACTAAGGCATAAACTAGACGTGAATACAGAAACCTGGATTGCCTCCCAAGAAGCGCTTCTTTAACGTCTTGAGCCGGACGTTCCTTTTCTCGATCTACGTTTCCTTGAAGCCGAGGTACATTACCTCCTTGTCACTTAGGACTCCATCGCCTCGGTGGTAGTGCTTCAGCCTGTGGCCATTCACCTTGAACGTACCCTTCTCCATACCGGAAATCTCGACAGTACCGTAAGGAAAAACACGAGTAACTGTGAACGGTCCCGACCAACATGGTCTAAGTTTGCCGAGAAATAACCTAAGTCTAGAGTTAAAGAGGAGGACTTGGTCCCCTTCTTGAAACTCTCGCATTTGCCTAATCTTCCTATCATGGTAGGCTTTCGAGCGCTCCTTATACATTCGAGCGTTATCATTAGCCGAGCCACTCGTCTAGCTCATTAATTTGGAGTTCTCGCTTTCCGCTGGCTTCACCCAAATCCAAGTTCAGTGACTTGATCGCCCAATATGCCTTATGCTCAATTTCGACGGGAAGGTTGCACGCCTTCCCGTATACCAATCTATACGGTGTAGTGCCTATTGGTGTTTTAAATGCAGTTCTATATGCCCAAAGTGCATCATTCAACTTATTTGCCAAATCCCTACGATTCCCCTCTATAGTTATTTCAAGGATTCCCTTCAGCTCACGGTTCACCACTTCTACCTGACCGCTAGCCTGGGGGTGATATGGGGTGGATAGGCCATGTCTAACACCGTAATGCTCTAATGTACGTGCTAATTGGGTGTTGCAAAAATGTGCGCCTCTATCGCTAATAATGCATAAGGTGCCCCAAATCATGAAAATAGTGCTCGTAAAAATCTTACTACAACCCTAGCATCATTTGTGGGTAAAACTTGGGCCTCGGCCCCTTTAGACACAAAGTCTAGAGCAACCAGAATATAATTATGTTATACGAGCTACGGAAGGGACCTATAGAATCTATACCCCATACATCGAAAATCTCACATACTAAGATGAAGTTTTGAGGCATTTCATTGCGTTTTGAGAGATTACCTGCGCACTGGCACTGATCACAAATGCGAACGTACCTTTGAGCGGTGCGGTGCGCTGCATAATGCCCTCCAGTCGGTCCGCTATGGCAATGACCAAGGATCTTCATCGTCTCAGGGGAAGAAACACATCGCCGTATCATTTGGTCGGCACATCACCTGAAAACATACGGATCTTCCCAAAAGTAGTACTTCAGGTCAGAAATGAATTTCTTCTTTTGTTGACTTGTGTACCCCTTTGGTAGGACCCTTACAACAAGATAATTAGCCAAATATGCAAACCAAGGAGTATCATCGCTTACCACTTGTATTGAGTGTAAGCGGTCGTCTGGGATGAATCTCGAACTCCTTTAGTCGAGAGAGGTGATCCACCGCCAGATTCTTCGCGCCTTTCTTATCTCGAATCTCAATATAAAACTCTTGAAGGAGTAGGATCCATCTGATTAGCCGAGGCTTGGCATTCGGTAAAAATAATAAATTTCGACAAAATTAGATATGACCTGATTTTATCGAATGTGAACACGACAGCTAAAATCTCCTTTTCTGTGGTCGTGTAGTTGGCTTGGCTTGCGTCTAACGTCTTACTGGCGTAGTAAATAGGCCTGAAGTGGTGTCCTGTGCTGCCTTGTACGGCTCCAACTGCGTAATCACTAGCATCGTACATTAGTTCAAAGGCCAACCCCTAGTCGGGGCGACCATAATAGGTACTGTGATAAGTTGGTCCTTAAGTAAATTAAACGCATGCAAGCACTCATCATAAAACTCAATGGAGCATCTTTTTCAAGTAGTTTAGTCATAGGTCATGCAATCTTAGAAAAATCATTAATAAATCGATGGTAAAAACCAGCATGACCTAGAAAACTCCTAATCGACTTCACGTTCGAGGGAACGGGCAACTTTTCTATAGTCTCTATAGCTCGGTCCACTTCGATTCCTTTAGAGGAAATCTTATGGCCCAGAACTATGCCTTCTCGAACCATAAAGTGACATTTTTCCCAATTAAGCGCCAAGTTCGTCTCCTCGCAACGTGCGAGTACAAGCTTCAAATTAGACAAACACACATCAAACGACGAACCAAAAGCTGAAAAATAATCCATAAACACCTCAATTACCTCTCTTACCAACTCGTCGAATATAGCCATCATGCATTGCTGGAAGGTGGCTGGGGCAATGCAAGACCGAAAGGCATCCTTCGATACGCAAACGTTCCGAACGGGCAAGTGAATGTGGTCTTCTCTTGGTCCTAAGACGCTATAGGTATCTGCAGGTATCCTGATAAACCATCAAGAAAACAATAAACTGAGTGACCAGATAATTTTTCTAACATTAGGTCGATAAATGGTAAAGGAAAATGGTCATTTCTCATGGCGTCATTCAACTTTCGGTAGTCTATACGCACGCGCCACCCAGTCACGGTCCTCATTGGAATCAAGTCATTCTTGGCGCTGGTGATGATTGTGGCGCTGGTGATGATTGTCATACCGCCCTTCTTTGGGACCACTTGGACAGGACTTACCCATGCGCTGTCTGAGATAGGGCAGATCATTCCTGCGTCTAGTAGCTTAATAATCTCCTACTTCTCGACATCATTGATACTTGGATTGAGTCGCCTTTGACATTGAGCGACTGGCTTGAACTCGTCCTCCATAAAAATCTTGTGCGACTGATCCCCCTGATGCCAGATATCACCACACCAATGCCTTCTTGTGCTCTCTCAATACGTCCAAGAGCTGGCTCTGCTGTCCTTCATCGAGGCTTGAAAAATAATGACCGGCAACCTTAATTGCTACCTAGAAATGCGTACTCGAGGTGGTCAGGCAACGGCTTCAATTCTAGGACCGATGGCTCCTCGACCGAGCTCTTTTCCCTATCCTCTTCGCTGTTTTGTCGATGATTATTATGAGCTCATCAACCTCCTCCTCACACTCGTCAATTGCCATACTGCGTATTTTGCTCGCCGGAAACCTGTGATAGACCTTGCGCAGAAAAAAGAAAATCGTGCTCAAAAGCGTCTAAGTAATAACACTTACCGTCATGCTCATTACTCTTTTTCATCGAATCAGCCATATTGAACATAACTTTCTCGCCATCTACCGTCAAAGTCAACGTCCCATTCCTAACCTATCATAGTCTCGCCTGTAGCTAAGAATGGTCTACCTAGGATTAATGGGACATTATCATCTTCCTCCATGTCTAAGATAGCGAAATCAGCTGGAATCATGAACTTATCTACTTTAACTAGTGCATCCTCGATAACACCTAGAGGTCTATCAGCTAATTGGAGGCTAATTCTAGTGGATCGTGGTTGGCCGAATCATAGTTTAAACATGGAATACGGCATTTAAATATATGTTAGCTCCTAGATCAGCTAAAGCACTTCAACTAATAAATCGCCTATAAGACAGGGAATATTAAAACTCCCTGGGTCCTTGAGTTTCTTCGGCATCTTGCTCTGGAGTATCGCCGAACACTCCCCTCCTAGGCATACTGTAGAGACATGTCGAGCTTCCTTCAATTCGTCATCAAGTCCTTCAGGAACTTAGCAAAACTGGGCATCTACGTAATAGCTTCAACAAACGTTAAGTTAATATGCAATTCTTTACACATACTCATAAATTAACCAAAATGTGCCTCGTCTCTGTACTTCTTCATCCGAGCTGGGTAGTGAATCTTCGACTAGTATGGCTTCACTAGTGGTCGTACAAAAACTCCTTCGCATTTTCTTTTACAGGCTCGACCTTCTCTTTCTCAGCTTTGGCCTTCTCGACATCGTCGCCTTTGTTTTCCCCCACTTCCGGCTTGTCATGGACCTCAAAGTCAGCATTCTCCTTCGTTTTCTTTTTGGCGGACACCTCCCGCAACTCTCTCCGCTCCTCAAGATCACCGCCTTGCAATACTCCTTAGGGCTTTGCTCGGTGTAGCTTGGGAGTGATCCTTGGTTTCGCCCCGCCAATTGCTTCGCCATTTGGCCCACTAGCTGCTCCAACTTCTTAATCGATGCATCTGTCTTCTGAGCACATATCTTGTTGGCTTCCATATACTCCTCCATCTTCGTCATTCGACTCCTGTGAGCCTCGGTGGTGTTGTTGAACTTCGTGAGGAGTGCCTTCATCATATCCTTTATCTCCCCCATGTCATCTAGTACCGACCCCACGGACGCGTTCTGATACTGACGTGGTGGTCCGCCTTGGAAACCAGACTGTATGGGTTGGAATCTCGATGGGCCTTGCTCGTGGTAGTTTTGATTTCCATACGCAAGGTTTGGATGCGCTCGAGGGTCTCTCGGTGGAGTCGATCGGTGCGCAAGAATTTCATGCCTTTGAGCCTATCGTACCGCTTTCCACGGGCATCGTCACTAGTGAAAGTGCCCATAGCGGATAGCAAATCCACCGTGTCTGATGGCCCGCGCCGCCGGTTGCGTGCCGGTGGGCTAGAGGTGGTGTTGCGTGGGTGGCGGGACGAGCTAGCATGTGTCGGGTTTCGTCGAGACATCGTACCTACAAAGTGAATGTGAGTCTCGAGAAGAAAAAATTTAAATCGAAGCTAGCTCAACTCGATCAAACTTCATCTTCATAATCCACACAAAGAGACAAGCTTGTCTTCATCAAATCCAATTAAGTAGGTAACAAATCAACCCCAACCCAAGTGAGGCATTTCATCGAACACGTGCTACGCGCAAATAATGAACATGAAATTAACTAGCAACATTGTTGAAATTAGCTAACCCATCATGTTTGCAAGGTAATATATTGCCTCTCAAACCGAAAACTCACATTAAATAACAACATAAACGAGAATTATGCATTCCCCAATCTCGAAATTTGGGTTCTTGATAAACATGAAAATTCATATGCCACTGAAGTGAAATTAGCAAGACCCAATTCATGAACTACAAGTTCTACCCCTAATACATAAGTTGCGGGCATCAAAACGAGGAAAAATCGGAAAAGGCTTGTTAAGCACGAAATTGAGGGTGTTAGAAGATTTTACCTTCCTTTCATAAATCGATGTTAATAGATGTTAGAGGCTCACCGGAGCGTATTTGGTAAGAGAGGTTTTATGATTGATTATGTGGGGGAATTGTATGGAAGAAGGTCGAGTGAAGTGTGTGTAATGTGTGTAAACTTCGACTTGTTAAGAATGAAGTGATGTTAATTTTTTTATATATATAGACATCCAATAGACATGGCCATGTTGAAGGCCATGTGAAGCTGCCGTGAATTGCTATAAAACAAAAAACGGCCATGTTCAAGGCCGTGTAGAAATCGTTTATTATTACTTTTTTTATATAGTTAGTTTTTTATTATTATTATTGTTATTATTTTTTGTTATGGTATGGAGAGACACTACGCCCGTGTTAACGTCCATGTTAATCTGCCGTAAGATTTTCTCAATGCTACACGGCCATGTGTGTGGCCGTGTGGAAGTCGGGCTCTCTTTTCTTTCTTTTTTTTTTCTAAAATTATTTTTTTGTTTTGTTATTATATATATTTGTTTTTTTTTGTTATTTTATTTATTTATTATTAATCTTTTTTTTTTAAATTTTTAATTTTAATATTTTTTTATTATTATTATTTTTTTGAACCCACACGGCCATGTCTGCGGCCGTGTGAGTAGGCCGTGAGATTGTCTTGCTCCTACACGGGCAGACACGGCCATGTTGGGGGCCGTGTAAGATGGCCGCAAGGCCGTCTTGCTCATACATGGCTAGGGACGGCCGTGTCTCCCAACAGTGTTTTTTTTTTTGAATATTGAAAATGCAACTTATCCTAAGGTACAACATTAATGCAATTACCTGGGTTGCCTCCCAAGAAGCGCTTCTTTAACGTCGTGAGCAAGACGTACCTTTTTGTTCTACGGTAGTTTGAAATCGATGTACATGACCTCCTTTGTGCCCGTGTCTTCTCCTCCACCGTAATAATGCTTCAGTCGTTGGCCATTAACCTTAAAATTTCCCTGTTCAACATTTGAAATTTCGACAATACCATAGGAAAAAACACGAGTAACCGTAAAAGGTCCGGACCAACGAGATCTTAGCTTTCCGGGAAAAAGTCTAAGACGAGAATTGAAAAGGAGGACTTGATCCCCCTCTTGAAATTCTCTATGTTGCTTTCCTTATCGTGATACGCTTTTGAGCGTTCCTTATACACTTTTGCATTGTCGTATGCCGACAAACGCCATTCATCGAGCTCATTTATTTGGAGCTTACGTTTTTCGCCGGCTTGCACCAAATCGAGGTCTAAAGACTTTATCGCCCAATACGCGTTATGTTCTAGTTCAACAGGAAGGTGACATGCCTTTCCGTAAACTAGTCGATATGGGGTAGTGCCTATTGGTGTCTTATATGCAGTCCTATAAGCCCAAAGTGCGTCGTTAAGCTTATTCGCCCATTCCCGTCGATTCCCATTGTGGTTTCTCTAGAATGCGCTTCAACTCACGGTTCACTACTTCTACTTGACCACTTGCTTGTGGGTGAGAAGGAGTAGAAGTGATATGCTTAACACCATATCTTTCTAAGGTACGTGCGAATTGGATGTTGCAAAAATGAGTACTCCTATCACTAATAATGCATTTACGTGACCCAAACCGTGAGAACAATGCTCGTAGAAATCTAACAACAACCCTAGCATCGTTTGTGGGTAAAGCTTGAGCTTCCGCACACTTGGACACGTAATCAACAGCCACGATAATATATTTATTGTTGTACGAGCTAGGAAATGGACCCATAAAGTCTATGCCCCAAACTTCGAACACTTCACAAACTAAGATAAAGTTCTGAGGCATTTCATCGCGTTTAGAGATGTTACCTGCTCGTTGACATTGGTCGCATGTGTTGACGTACGTATTGGCATCCTTAAAAATTGTCGGCCAACAGAAGCCGCATTCAAGTACCTTTTGTGCGGTTCGATTAGCTGCATAATGCCCTCCGGTTGGTCCATCGTGGCAATGCTCGATAATCTTCATTGTTTCAGGGAAAGCAACGCACCTTCGGATTACTTGGTCTGCACATCTCCTGAAAAGATAAGGGTCTTCCCAAAAGTGGTACTTCAAATCAGAAAAGAATTTCTTCTTTTGTTGACTCGTGTACTCCTCAGGTAAGATCCTCGCAACAAGGTAGTTAGCTAAATCTGCAAACCAAAGGGTTTCTTTGCTTACTGTTCGTACGGCGTACAAATGCTTGTCCGGGAACGTATCGACGATTGTCCTTCTGTCAGTATCCTGTATTTCATGCTCCTCTAGTCGAGAGAGGTGGTCTGCGACAATGTTCTATGCACCTTTCTTGTCCTGAATCTCGATGTCGAACTCTTGAAGGAGTGTGGTACTCCTGATTGAAAATAAAGTGCCCGACCACGTTCAATAAATGTTGGTGTTTTCTCTCCACTATAAAATTCTGCTGTGGAGTTTGTACACAAGAGAAATGGTGCAAAATTCATTTCTTTCTAAGCAAATCTGTCATGTTGAGTTCCTTAGCATTATCAATTCTAATGACTTCAACTCTACTTTGAAACTGTGTTTCAACTAGTGCCAAAAAATGAGTGAGAACAGCTTGAGCTTCAGATTTATGTTTGATCAAGAAAACCCAAGTAAATCTCGAGTGATCATCTACTATAGTAATGAAATATTGATGTCCTACATACGAAACAACATGGAATGGACCCCATATATCACAATGTACCAAGTCAAAGATTGAACAAGCAGACTTATTATCATTTGGGAATGAAATCTTTTTCTGCTTTGCAATGGGGCAGATCTTACAATATGAACTAACAGAACCATCATGCCTCAGTGATGTTTTGAGTAAATCTAAGCCCTAATAGAAGGATGTCCTAATCTCTTATGCCACAGATTCATAGACACTTTATTAAAGGAAAATTGATCTATCAGGAACTGAAGTTTGTAAGGCAGAATCAGATTGCATCAAGTATAAGCCTGCATATTGCCTACTCCTGCCAATCACTTGTAGAAACTGATCCTGCACCACAAAGCTGTTAGCTTGAAAGCTGAACTTATGAACTTATTTATGGCCAAATAACTCACTGACATGAGGTTGAAATGGAATTGGGGAACAAGTAATACATCTGTTAAAGTGAGCATTTTATTAACAGCAAATGAACATGCCCTATTAACTTTGATGATAGAATTATCTGGTAATACCACATTGACTCCTCTATCTGATGCAAATCATATAATAAATGCCCATTTCCACAGACATGTCTGGTAGCTCCAGAATCTATGAGACAGAGATTCGCATCAGTCAACTTAGGCAGATTGAAGGATCTGCAGTCCTATCATTCCGCTGTGTTGGTCCCCCACTGTCTGATGGCAGAGTTGTCATGGATTGGTTTATGAGGTTCCTAAGACTCTGCAGTTGTGAGGAAGTAACTTGAAGTTGCGCCAAATAATTTGCAGAATTTGTAACAGGCCCTTGTAACTGATGGCTTGGCTGCCTCAACGAACACCTGGTTCATCCTTCCATTTTTGAACCTGGAATTTGTCCTAAACCTTGGTGGGAACCCATGTATTGATAACAAGTGTCCACAGTGTGATCTCTTTTGTTACAATGAGTACAGATGAGCTTCAACACATTCCTTTTTTGGTTATAGGTGGTTTTCTTGGTCTGCTCTTGGTCTCCTTTTGCTGCCAGCATGGCCATACTGTTAACCTGATCATCACCAGACCTGGCTGAGACCTTGGACCTTTGTTTCTCCTCTTGGATCAACAAGGAGAATACTTTGTTTACGGATGGCAAGGGATCCATAAGGAGAATCTGTCCCTAACCTGTGAAAAAGAATCATTCAAGCCCATTAAGAAAGCAAGTACATATTCTTCATCTAGATAATCCTTGAGTCCTTTCATTCCTCCACATGTGCACTGGCAAATTGGTGTATAGCTTGACAACTCGTCTCATAGTGTCTTCAACTTAGTAAAATAAACAGCGATGCTGTCGAGCCTTGAGCGCGGTTAATCAGTTCCCGTTTGAGCTGGAAGATCCTCAACTTGTTGGCCTGCCCAAATCTCTCCTCAAGATCCTTCCACACCTCTCTTGCAGATGCCCTATACAGGATGCTAGCAGAGATTTCCCTTGACACCGAGTTAATGATCCAAGAAATTATCACATTGTTGTTTCTTCC
Organism: Craterostigma plantagineum; assembly: GCA_027422505.1. Lineage (NCBI taxonomy): Eukaryota > Viridiplantae > Streptophyta > Magnoliopsida > Lamiales > Linderniaceae > Craterostigma > Craterostigma plantagineum. Next base: position 204,739 of record JAPQWV010000687.1, on the reverse strand, counting down.
ATATGCTCATTTGATTTTGAGTGGCTATCTCATCCTGTGGATCTGCGGTAGATTCCTTGAGATCTCCATTAACAAATCCCTCTTTATTCCTACCTATAAGCGCTATCATCATCGATCTACTCCACGTGGCATAATTATCCCCATTCAACTGTTCATGAACCAAGATCTGCCCAGAATTATCATTATTATTCAAGAAATATGGATCATTCGCCAGGACAGCTGAGGTTGTCGACAAGGATGAGGCCGAAGTCGCCATGGTTTATGTTGCTGATTTGGAATTGATCCAAACGATCTGAAGGCATTTTCTTGAGAATTGCAGCTTGAAGCTTTGCTCTGATACCATAACAAACGAATTGTAGTTGTGTGACACAGAATCTTTACGTGGTTCGGATTAATTCACTTAATCCTACCTCCACGGGGAAAGAAAACTTTCTATTAATTTCTGGAGTTTTTACAGAGAAGAAGAAGATAACGGATTGATGCAACATCGCTACGGGGCGCTAAATTTATATAAAAATATTTCCGCACCTTATTTCCGTTGAAAACCATCCTTTTAGCTAAAATCGCCTGTAGGTCCAGCGATTCTTTAAGTGAGTGAGTCTTCGTTGGTAATAGCCCGTTTCTTGAAAGCGTTTTCTCCAAATAACTTTGATCGAGCTTAAGGCATGGCTTCCTTGCCTCAGCAGACAGCCTCCTTTTCTTCTCATTTGCAAGTTCTTCATGTGCTTGCTTTAATACTTTCGCCGGCCGTACAATCGTTGCCAATTAGTTTTCTATCTTTCTACAGTTCACCAAACTGATGAAGGTGGTCGAGGAACCTACGATGGCCGTTAGGGAGAAGATTCAGCTGTGAAATAATTAATGGTAACTCGGACAATATATTTCATTCTTTCAAAAGCGATGATGATTAGTTAGTTAAGTTGTACCTTTGTAACGATTAATGGAACATATTTGTAAAAGCTTCGTATTAATCAAATAATCTAAAAGAATCAATGCACTTGAAATGAAAGACCATTCATTCAAAGCAACGTGTGCTTTGAGGTGCTTCAATTTGGGCCTACAATGATTTTATTACGAGCTAACTATCGTAAAAACAATACTTGCAAGAAATAAATGATTGCCAACTAACTATTACACTAAGAGTAGAGAATGAAAATGGTCTTCATTTCCACTTTCTATTGCGCCAATCATGATATCAATCAGTGGTCTGTGACTATTCCTTTGCTGGCCAACTTTAGGCCAAGCAGTTCAATGCCGTGTTCAGTTCAATCAGGCATTATTATTGCATCTCATATGAACAAATAATAAAATATTATGTAAAAATTAAAAAAAAAAAATGTAGTATAAACTTAGAGAGGAGTTGATATCAAGAATCTATTGTATTATATAAAGGCTTCTTTTAAAAAATAATGCATTTTTTAAACTTCAAATCGAAAATAATGTCGTTTTTATGGGGTTTCAAAAATAAGTGAAGCACCACCTGGTATGGCGTTTAGAACATGCCACTCGTCGTGGCGCGTTCACCTTAAATTTTTTTTTTGTTTCTTAGCGCTTTTTTTTTTTGTATTTAAATAAAACTTGTCTAGTAAATAAGATAGGTAAAAATTCAAAAAAATTTGAAATTTTTTTACTTTCTCGAAATTTTTTTTCGTAAGTAAATTTTGTAAGTATTTGAATAAAATAGTTAACATAGTTAATTTTTTTTTTGTACTTCTCAAAATTTTTATTGTTTTGTATTTGAATAAAATTTCGTAAATAAATAAAATAGTTAAAAATCCGAAATTTTTTGAAGCAAACCAAACATTACATTGCAAATAAAGTTACTTAAACACACATAAAACTCAGACATTTTCGAAGCAAACCAACATTACATTGCAAATAAAATTACTTAAACACACATAACACACACTTCAACTTTCAAAATAGTAATAAGTTAACTTAGCCTTGTCCACCTCTTTGTCTTGCACGCCTCTCAGATCTATCCATCTCATTTGTAATCCTCGTCGTTCGGTTCCTTTCGGCTCCCCTTCGATTTATACGTTGCGGTGGTACAACTGGAACTCGGCATCATCCCAATAACGCTCGTCATCCAAAGGAACAAAGCGGCCCTCATAAGTTCTCAAAATACGCTTCTTTACTATAATACGCGGCAACGTATTGAGCACTATTAAGCCCAAAACTACGACAAGTTGCTTGTGCATGTGAACATGGTATTTTGAACATACTCCAGTTAGCGCATGAGCCCTAAAGATCACTCAATACCACCACGTACGTCTTAGATCCCCTTCCACTTAAATACCTGGTATAGACCTCGGCAGACCTTGTCGCATAATCAAACTCTCTCACCGTATGGCTTCTTGAGTCGTTGCTCCAATCACGATACTATCTCGTGGCATAAGATGACCACGTTGTTTCTGAGTTCTCCATCGCAAGTCATGCCTGTTGATACCTGTCAAAAAATATGTGATAATGCGATGGAAGTAAACTGGACAATTGGAGTTATGGGCAGACATCGAGCTCCTTTTAAGATTTCAATTACTGCCTCTGATATATTGGTCGTCATGGTACCGCAACGACGACACCCATCATAGCAAACGTCCACTTCTCCTTCGAGATTTTATTAAGCCACTTCCAAGACTTCTCATTGATTGCCTTAATTTGATCCATCGTTCGCTTAAACTTCAACTCCGTATGTGTCACGCCCGCTGAAGCTAGATTTTACATGGCGAAGGCAAAAGCGACGAACACCTCTAATTGAATTTCTCTGAAAAAGCAATTCTACAACAGATTTTATCCCATGATGACGATCTGAGACTAAACATACTTTCTCATTTTTCAACACGTGAACATTCAACAAGTGCAGAAACCAGTGCCAAGATTCACGGGTTTCTTCATCCACGATCGAGAAGGCTAGTGGAAAAACATTTTGGTTAGCATCAAGGCCCGCAGTAATCAACATCTTGTGCTTATATTTCGCGTAAAGATGAGTTCCGTCTATGCTAGGGTTGCAAACTAATCGAACTTTTTTTGTTCGATTCGCGATTCGATTCGAAATTTTAAGATTCGAATTCGAATATTAAGAATACGAATCTGAATAAGAATATCTTTTCTGATTCAAGAAATATCCGAATACGAATATGAAATCACAATATTTGATTCGAATATTAATCCAATTATTCGATTCGAATAATTTAATATATAGTTCTAAATTTTAATATATTATCAATACTTTTAATTTAATAACCATTAAGAATGTTTAGATTATTAGAGCATAAGATAAATATTATATCCCAAACTTAGAACAACAAGCCCATTTATATTTAAATATAATATGTCATTAGGTATATATTACTTATAGCATAAATCAAAACTATCTTAAAGATTATACTTTGTTAAGAATATATTTTAAACGAATATTTTTCTATTTTTATTAAATATAGAGATAAATATTCAAAATATAATCCGTATTCGAGTATTCGAATATTCGATTCGAATATTCCGAATACGAATAAGAATCAAATTTATGATTTGATTAAATATTCGAATATTCGTATTCGTATTCGATTGTCATCCGAATACGAATAGAATATTGTGGTATTCGACTCGATTCGATTCGTTTTCAACCCTAGTCTACGCATACTACCTTTCGACAATTTTGAAACCGTCTATGCAAGGTTTAAAGCTCCAGAAAACATACCGTAGGATATTCTGATTATTGTTTGTGATATATCTCCACCTCACAATCGTGCTCGGATTTTGTGCTTGTAGGGCTTTCATGAGTTTTGGTAGTTGTTGGACAGAACTCTCCCACGTGCCATATATGATCCTCATCGCACACTTTAAACCTCGCCACGCTTGAAGATAAGAAATTTTGTAGCCTTAGCTGTCTTTGACCCTTTGTATCACATCCTTTGGAATTGATGATTGACCCGAACGACGGAAATCAACATCTCGGCAATAACGTTGGGAGATATGTTGCGATATGTGTCTGGAAACTCATTCATCAAGCACGTGTGCTCACCAGGTACCTTGTTATCATCCAGTAACCTTTCTTCCACACGCAGTTTGGACTATGGTTGCAGGTAATATGCCATAATGCGCTGTTACTCTCCAAAACCCGGTATTCTCTTCTTGCATGTTTAAGTGAGTAATCGTTGACTGCACTTTTTAAATGTGATTTGTTCTGGAAGATCATCTTAATGCCAAGGTGACCTTCGTTGTCGTCGTAGAATGAACCATGTCCTCCGTAGTCAACGTCATTTGCTTCTGGAGTCATCTCATAAGTCTCGTAAAATGGTACAGTTGGATGTGGTTCTCTTTGCATCTGTGACGAAGTAGATTGACGTTCGACATTCGGTTCATCGTCATCTTCATCGTCAACAGGATCCGGGAGATCTTCTAATCCGCCGCCAATGTCATCAACTTCTGAGTCGTTCACTTCCTGTTCATGCTCCGGCTCAATGGGATCATCATGGGGGACGATTGTTGATGGACCTGCTTCGTCGAGTTGAGTTTGAGAGGCTGTTTGATAGTATGCAGATTGATCAAATACGGGTTCTTCATATGTGAGTGTTTGATTGAGATCGAAGGAATTTATGTGTTGGACTGACTCGACGAAAAGATGCAAACAGTTGAAGCCAGAACCTGGATGAAAGAAGAACTCAACATCTTGATCGGTTTTGACCTCCAAGAGTCTATGAACAACTCTGTTGAAACGCTCGTACTCATACTTCGCATATATTTTAAGAAAGAAATTATTGGTATTGACTCCTACAATGTCGTATAGCAAAGAAAGAAGTCGGAGAAATTTTTATGACGAGATAATCTTCGATATGCAATGGGATTAATACTATATGAGACGTCGTCACCACTTTGTTGTATCTCACCACCAAAATATATGATGACTTGAATAGTAGACATAGTGTATTGTTGAGACTTATGAAGAATGACTACCACGATTGACTTATTTATAGGCAAAATTTCTGAAAATTAGTATAATATGTAAATAATATTTTATATTATTTTAGATGAATGATAGAAAGATTTTTTGGAATTTATTAATATAATATTTTAATAATATTTTATTTGAAATGATTGAAAGATTTTTTTGAAATTTATTAGTGAAGATTCTTTCTAACTTATTAATATAATATGAAAATAATATTTCATAATAGTTTAGACGAATATTGAAAGATTTTTTCGAAATTTATTAATTTATAATATTTTATTTGAAATGATTGAAAGATTTTTGTGAAATTTATTAGTGAAGATTCTTTTTAATTTATTAATATAATATGAGAACCATTATAATGATGTGATGTGTCACTGTGAAAGTTCTGAAAAAGCTATGATATGTGACATATCAATGTGGAAGTTTTTTGAAATGATAAAAACTGATACGACATATCACAAACGTCTTTAAAACTGGATTTGACCAATCAATGAGGATGTGATGTATCACTGCGAAATTTCTAGAAAAAAAAAAAAGCTATGCTATGTGACAAATCACTGCAAAATTCCTGAAAAATAATATAATGTGGAAATAATCGTAGTCGACTTATTAATATAATATCAAAATAATATTTTATTAGGACAGATGAATGGAACGATTGTTTTTAGTTTTTTAATATAATATTTTTATAATATTTTATTTGAAATGATTGAAAGATTTTTTTGGAATTTATTATTGAGGATTTTTTAATTTATTAATATAATATGAAAAAAATCGTTGTCGACTTATCAATGATACATTACTGAAAAGCTGTAGGTGAATAATCGTTGCTGACTTATCAATGACAACCATTAATGAGGATGTGATGTGTCACTGATACATTTCTGTAAAAGCTATTGATATGTGACATCTCACAGCGAAATTTCTAAAAAAGTTGTTTATGGTTGAACGATTTTTTTATATTTCTTAATATAATAATAACATTTAAAAATTTTAAATATATTAATATAATATTTATTTTTAATTGTTAATATAATATTTTTATTGCTGGAACTGGAAGATTACATGCTCGCTAGAAATACAAAACAGTACGCAAATAGAACCAACTTGAAACACAAAAATACACTGAGGGTCACGATGCAACTACTTCACATTCACTTCGAAATGTACTCTTTCCAACCTTTCGGGGTTTGTCCACGAAATCGTCGTCACGTATATCTTCATTGACCTTCGAATTAGCACACCACGTTTGTTGCCATGTTGTATTTGGGGCTTCTCCACGAAAGCATCATCATTGAGGTCATATTTGACTCTTGAACTCGATATTTTCGGGTTTTTACCATGTTTTTTCCAGACATGGTGTGACGCCCGGGGCCGATGAGGGCGGGGAGTGATCGCCGGTACCAGAGAGGTGCACGGACAAGGAGCGGCTCCTGGCAGGCTTCTAGGCGAAGGGGTACATGAATGAACCGATCCAACACCCGAATGAGAGGGGATCCTGAGACTGACAATGTATGGGCGTGTTAGGCTAAGAATTGTATAAGAGAATTGATAGTACTACACATATCACCAAGGTCGACCTACCTTTTCGGGAGTCCATCCGAAAGAACTTCAAAGTTAAGCGTGCTTGACTTGAAGCAATCTTCGGATGGGTGACCCCCTGGGAAGTTTGCCCAGGGTGCGTGTGAGCGAGGACGAAACACGCTGAAAGGTTAAATGGTGGTACAGTGGGGTCAGACTATCAGTCGGAGTGTGGTGGGCCCAACCCCACAGGTCCCGGTAGGGACCGATGCTACAGTGACACCCGGTATGGGACGGGTTGTTACACATGGTTTGTTGATAGAAATGGTTGGGGGTTTCTTCACAAAATCATCATCACTAATATCGTATTTGACTCTTGAACTGGATACATTCGGGTTTTTACCATGTTTTTTTTCCAGACATGGTTTGTTGATAGAGATGGCTGGGGGTTTCTCCAGAAAATCATCATCAGTGATATCGTATTTGACTCTTGAACTGGATACATTCGGGATTTTACGATGTTTTTCTCCAGACGTGGTTTGTTGATAGAAATGATTGAGGGGATTTCTCCACAAAATCATCATCACTGATATCGTATTTGACTCTTGAACTGGATGCATTCGGGTTTTTACCATATTTTTTTCAGACATGAATTGTTGATGAAATATGTTCACAGTGTGTTGATTAACGTGATGGACGTCCTAATTTATAGACATGCCACGTTAAAGTTTTTTATAATACTTAATATAATAATATTTATTACGATATTTTATTTGAAATAATTGGAAGATATTTTCGAAAATTATTAATAAATTATTTTATAATATTTGTATTTTACTAATATAATATTTTATTTTAAATGATTGAAAGATTTTTTCAAGATTTATTAATATAATATATTTTTAATATTTTATTTGAATTACTATAATATTTTTTCGAAATTATTAATATAATATATTTACATTATTTTATTTAAATTTTTGAAAGATTTTTTCGAAATTTATTAATATAAATTTTATGTGATTGGAGGATTTTTTTTTAAGTTATTACGTTTAAATAATATTTTACCAAGCTGTGATAGGTTGCCCACAGACGCTGAGTCGTATGTAGTCGCACCATCGTGCTGAGCAGCAGACGCCCTCCACATATTATCAGTGTCTATCCACACAGAAACGTAGCCTTCAAATCCCTCGTTCTGTCTAGACTACCAGCCTCATCGTGTTGAGGACGGCGAGACCGTCTCTTACGTCCTCTGAGACGACTGTCATTCCTATCACGCATTCCTCTTGGTCGATCTAATGCGATCAGTCGAATTCGCATTCGCAACTCCCATGCCATCTGACATTGCCTGAACTCGAGCTAATATATCTTCTGCGGCGTCACCCTACATATAAAGAAATTACGTGAACATAAATAAATTAAAATGTATGCAATTAATCATTCATAAACAATGTTATTATACCACGTTGCGCCAAGCGGCCCCTTCTCCCACCTGAATACCCTGGACCACCTTATACGTACTAGGCGAGACAAATCGTCGAGTGACGTTATCGTACCACTGATAGTAACCATTCACTACCGAATGGTTACTAGAGGCTATAGGGTCACCGTCGACCACATTGTCATCTCGATCATTCCACATCACCACTCTACGCTCACTGATGTCATGTAGCCTTGTATGGTCAGGCACAGGTGCTGAAGGTATGCCTTGCACCATGTTGAACTCACGTAGAACCCGGTCTGGATAATACAGTTCGACGATGTTGAAGAAAATCAACGGACATCTCTACCTACACGACGCTGGCCTATAGTCGTCAGGGAGTGTAGCGATCTCAGGGAACTCGTAACTATACGGATCCCAAACGAACTGTGCGAGATTCAAATTATCTAAAATTTCTGGCATATGCCGCACGTTCGAACGAGCCGTAGACGTGAATGTCAAGACGATCTCCATCTACGAACGTTCTTCATTAGTGAACTGTAACACTAAAAAGGAACGAGTCTACTACCGTAATATTATAGACTAAATTACCTAGTCGCGTGCGGCGGCATGGGTAGCACAACTTCATCATTGTGTATTGTCTCGACTAGGTATGCTGCAGTCGATCGGACAACAGGCCTCAAAGGCAAGATATGAATCCAAGACCACACCTATATAATTGAGATTTTTAAGTTAAAACAAGTATATTGCTTACAAATATTTTTATGTAAAATAAAACTGATACATACCTGCAATACGCGCAAGGCTCCGTCGATATTCTGTACAATTTCGCGAGAGGCTGCTCACAACTCTTGATACAAACACGCAAGCACAGCACTTCCCCAGCTGTAGTCGCGGACCCCGTCCATACGCTCCAAAATTTGTAAGTAATTGAGATTAACCCGTGAGCCGCTCTTATCGGGAAACAAAACGCACCCAATCAACAAAAGCGCATATCCGCGTGCCCTTTCATCGACTACGTCCTCTGTACTGTCATCAGTAAGTGGATTCTCAATACTCAACGCCATTACACTCATCTTAGATGGGCTATCGAAATCTCGATCCTCTGGCGCAAATCCCGTCATCATATAACAATAGGCCGACCACTGGGACTTGCTCCTCGCATAACCAACTCCAGTAACAGCTTCTTCCTCGATCGGTAAGCGCCATAACGTACCAACATTCAGTAAGGTCACGGTGGCTTCTCCTACAGAGAGATGGAAGGTGTGTGTCTCGCTACGCCATCGCTCAACTAAAGCTGTGATGAGATGCAGATCAGCCTTCTGCGACTTACAGCTATATACGCCGTAAAACCCCATCGACTCCAGCTTTCTAAGTACGCGAATTGAAGGTCTCTCGGGTTGCCCGCCGTACGCCATACAGAAACCTCTGGACCCCTCGTTCGAAGGGTGACGTCTAGCAAATTCTCATCTCGAAAAATATAAGATGAACGATGCGACTGTTGTTGCATCAACAAAGACGAATTCCTCGGTTCATAAAGTGAAGTCTCGTCCATCTTGAAATAGAAAAAAAAGCCGATAAATAAGGACCAAAACGTAACGCCGCTAACTAAATACCAACATTTAAAGCGACGACCGCCGGCGTTGAAAGCCGACGACCGCCGGCGTTGAAAGCCAACGACCACCGGCAACAAACGGTGGCCACCGGCTACGAACGCTAGCGTCCACCGGCTAAAGGGCTAGCCCGCCGGCTAGACGGGGCGGGGCGGGCGAGCCCGCGGGCCGGCCCGCCATATATTTCAGTTGATTTATATTATATATTAAATGTATATTAGTTTAATTAGAGGAATTAATTAATGATTTTATTTGTAATTAATAATCAATTTGGTAATTAATACATAATTAATGTATATTTCAATTTCATAATTAACTAAATAATTCTTAATAAAAGATTAAATAAAACAAAAAACATTTCCAGACGGGCGGGCCTTTCCGGCCCAGCCCGTGGCCCGCTGTCGGGGTGGCTGGGCCTCAATTTTGAAAGCCCGTCACATGGCGGGCCAGCTCGCCCCGCCCCACCAAAGCGGGTATCGGTTTCGGGCCGGCCGACGGCCAGGCCCGTTTTGACGGTACCGGCCGAACACTGTCCCGATGGCGTCCGCCCCGGCCAGCAGCGAGGCCACCAGCACCGGCCAGCATCGCCGGCGAGCCGCTCCGACGAGCCGCGGAATCTCGACCAAATCGCAAAAAAAAAAAGAAAAACACAGATCGGACTTACTTGATTGGAACGATTTTAGGTTTGCAAGCGTGAATTGACGTCGGATTTGTCGAATTTGTGGGTTTGAGAGGTTGGGAAGAGGAGGAAAATAGAAAGGGAAGAAGAGGAGGAAAATGGAATTCGGGCGATTTAGGTCGCATTTGAGCGCGCCACTCGGTGTGACGCGTTAGAACGCGCCACTCTGTGAGACGCGTTCAGAACCTGCCGCTCAGTGTGGTGCGTTCACCTATTTTTGAATTCCGATCGATTTTGGCATTATTTTCGATATCTAGATTCAAAAACGCATTGTTTTTTAAAAAAAAAAAACTTATATAAAGGGTGTGGGGTGACTATAAACTGCCGCATTTGGTCTGTCACGTATTTGCAATTTAGTCATCTCTTTGTTAATTAATTACTTTAATAATTTTATATTACTTTTAAATTTTTGTATACTTATTATATCTCTACACATTATTTTTGTTTATATTATATTTTATATATTAAGCATACAAATAACGAATCTCAAAATTATAAGTAACATAAATATAATCCACGCACACGACTAGTATTAGTAATTCATGAATTAGCGGCCGCGTGAGGTGTAGGAATTAATAAATTCCTAGCGCTTTCGTTTTCCTAATGAAAAGATAAGCACTAAAAAGAAGTCCAAAATAACGTATTAGAGCATCTCCAATCGAACTCCAAAATCCAAAAAATATCTGAAATTTACTTCAACCGAACCTCAAAACCAAACTCAAAATTGGAATTGCGATTTCTCTCTCCTAAATAGTCGCATATATGCGATTGAATACCGTGTTTGTGTTTTACTTTTTAAAATAACATAATAATCATTTATCTTTCTATTACACTGTATAACGTCATATACTGGGGACACAACTATTTATTGCCCTATTGTACTACACATTGAAAATCAATTAATAGACCAATAACGTAGATATTACTATTGCTAGTACTATAATCATGGTTTGAGTACCTATTAAATAATAAACAATTTGCTAGTACTATATTTCGATGCATTTTATATGTATACATATATTATATTATTAAATTTATTTACTGAAATAATATTTATAATCTAATTTGTAAAGTTATAAAATATATGGATAATATTGAAAAATTTTATAAATTGTTGTGGAAGTGAATATTACAAAAGAGATGTTTGAGTTTGAGAATAAGTTGAACGATTGGAGAAGAATTACTGCATTTTGAGTTTGAGTATGAGTTTAAGTTTAACAATGCGTTTCTCGGTTGGAGATGGTCTTACTGTGATGACCGGATGTTAGAATTCCATGTGGATTCACACTTCACGTCAATTTGACCATACGGGTTTTAATAACGAACTAAGAGTTATCCGCAACATGAAAATACCGTTGATTTTGCACAATATTACAGCTGCTACAGTGATTTTACTTCAATCCATTAACTTCATCTTCTACACTAATTTTCACTCCAAGCCATTAACTCTATTTTCTACTCTAAATCAAATTCCTATATTAAGCTTTATATTATATAATTAAAAAAAGTAAATAAATTATAAATTAATATTTACTAAATTATAAACTTAGCATAATATTTTATAATTTTATTAAACTAAAGCGAAAATAGAACTAAATAATAGGAAATTATTATTACTTTTACTTTTATTATTATAAGAATATCAAATATTTAAATATAATTAAAATATTTTTTATTTAATAAATTATAAATAAATAGAAAGTACAACACAATTTTTGTGTTGAAAATTGTGTGTACTCTACATCTAGAGTATCTCTGCTAATCAACACAATATTAGTGTTAGATATAGAGTCACATTGGAGTAAAGACGTACTTTATTCTGTGTTTTACACAGAAATGAAGTACCCGTTGGAGATGCTCTAAAAAGTGTTATTTATTATTGGTTTTTGTTTTGAAATAAAATTAAGCAATCATATAGTATAGATAAGATGGGTGGAATTATTTAATTAGTTAGTCATATGATTAAGTGGTGGAATATCTAAAGTGCGTTGACTTGACGAGTCAACTTGATGTCCAAATTGTTCACCACAATTTCAAAATCCTTCGAGATGCATGCATTGAAATTTAATCGCATATTAAATAATAAACGACACTGATTTTTAACTATTACGAAGTTAATATTCAATCAACTTTGCAGGAAACGAAATATCTAGTTAGCCATGTTGGGCTTAATTGCTATTACTCGACTTGGATATAGTACTCAATGTAATTAAAATAAATATATCAATAAAATGTCAATATATATATATATATATATATATATAAAAATATTATTCAAACATATATTAACTTATTACCAAAATGGCGTTCATACTTAATGATTTGGACAACACTATATCACATCAAAAGTTGGTGGTGTTGGAGCAATTTCACTCGAACGACTATTACTGCTTTTGATATATTTTTTTTTTTTTAAAGAATGCTTTTGATATATTTATATAAATCAATTCATATATTGCCTCTATTTCATGTGGCCATCAATCTTGATAATGACATCATATAAGCATTTCTATCCTCGACTTTAATGTATCGGCAGACAGGCCCGTACCTTCTATGGGGCAACGAGGCGATCGCCTCGGGCCCAGCCTTAGAAGGGGCCCAATATTTTTTATACATATATATATATATATGTATATATATATTATAGTAAGTTGGTTTTTCATTTAGAAAATAATATAGAAAATAGTGCAAAATATTGTTAGTTATACATGGGCCCTAACTTAATAAAAGCGAGCGCAAACTTTACTTTTTAATAAAATTTTGCTCAAACAAAAATATTACGAGATCATGTTTAAAAAAAACTAGACGCCATTATCTTTCTATTTACCCAATCCAACTACAATTTCTCAAAAAATAGTGTTTATATAACTATTTTTTAAGTATTTATTGAACATTAAACTATAACGTACTCACTCTTTTTTGAAATACAAGTCGTTTAAGGTAATTGCACACATATAAAGAAATAAAACAAACCTTCTTTTATGCCCTTAATTAGCTATTTTATCCTATTTAATCTAGTTATTTTTACCTAAGACGATGGGTAAAGTGGTAAGTTTTTTAGCTATCTTTCTTTAAAAAAAAGTAAAGGATTAAAAAAACATAACCAAAAGTCTAAAATGACTTGTATTTCAAAATAGATGGGGTATTTCTTTATTTAAATCACACTTAGAGTTTCGCTTCAGGCCCCAAATTCTTCAGTTACGGGCCTGTCGGCAGGAAAATGAATTATACAAATTCCGCATGTATACATCACATAAACATACACTTTTGTCGTTTCTAAAAAAATAAAATAATTCATACGTAGTTGAAACTTATTTAAAACGCAAGGATTTTACTAGTGAAGTGTAATCAATCAACTTGCTATACACGAATTCAAGTGTGTTGTTCCTAACGGTTTATTACAACACAATGCATTCAACGTTCCTTACCTGAAAATAACCAAGACAAAACGAAGCGTAAGTGCACCAAAACGACATCGAAAAGCAGTTAAGCTTCTTATTCTTCACCATCCATCCAAAAGGCTTTATTTATCTCTTCACAGTGCTCAACTGTCTCTGTCATCGTCGATTTGATCATTACATTATCTGTTGTATTCCTCTTTTGTCGGTTTAGGCTAACTTTCAACACACAGTAAACGCACACACACATGTTTGCTCAAGGCTAATCATGTGACTTGATTCCACCGAGACCTGCAAAACTAATTATTTCTGTCGAGAAGAAAGAAATTGAAAAAAAAAACAAGAAAATTGTGGTCCACCTTCGACATAGAAATTCTAAACCATCTTACTATAAATATACACTTTCGCCATTAACAATACTTAGTAGATACTTGGGAAACTCACCTTATCGTCGCCTTTCTTCTTCATCTCCCTCTCCAAATCTCCAACGGAGGCAGCGAAGAAGCAAACCATGGAGGAAGAAGGCGACCACCTTCAGCCCAAGGTCAATTACAGAGGAATCAAAGCCATGCCCTTCATCATAGGTGAGCTATTTCCTTCTCATACTAAACTCCCATTTTCTTGCATCAGCCATGGAAATAATAATATATATAACACTCAGGGAACGAAACGTTCGAAAAGCTCGGAGCCATAGGAACCCTCTCGAATCTTCAGGTCTACTTAACCACCGTCTTCAACATGAAGCGCATTAGCGCCACCACTCTCTTAAGCGTCTTCAACGGCACCACCAACTTCGCCACCTTGGTCGGCGCCTACCTCTGCGACGCCTACTTCGGCCGCTACAAAACCCTAGGCTTCGGCTCCGTCGCCTCCTTCGTGGTCGGCGATAGTAACAACCCAAAGTCTTCAACTTTCCCCTTCACTGAAGAAAAGAAAAAAAAACTCAAAAAAGCTGAATTTCCCTCTTTTTTTATTTCAAGGGTTTGCTGCTAATCACACTCACGGCGGCGTTCAAGAACCTCCACCCGCCGCACTGTGGGCCCCAAGAGTTACACTGCGCCGGCCCAACGCCGTGGCAGATGGCGTTTCTCCTATTTGGGTTCGGCATGATGGTGCTGGGAGCAGGGTCGATTCGACCCTGCAACCTGGCATTCGGAGCGGATCAGTTCGACCCGAAAACAGAATCGGGGAAGAGGGGAATCGACAGCTTCTTCAATTGGTACTTCTTCACGCTCACATTCGCCCAAATGGTGTCGGTGACTTTGGTGGTCTACGTACAGTCTGACGTCAGCTGGCCCATCGGCCTGGGAATACCCACCGCTTTTATGCTCGTTTCTTGCTTCCTGTTCTTCGCCGGGACGAAGATCTACGTCAAGGTGGCGCCGGAGGGCAGCCCTCTGCTCAGCGTCGCCAGGGTGGTGGCGGCCGCCGCCAGGAAGCGGAGGCTGAAGTCGCCGGAGCAGCCTTGGGCCGCCCTATTCAGCCACGATGCTCCGGCGGCCAAGGAGTCCATCAACGCCAGGCTGTCCTACACGGAGCAGTTCAAGTTCCTCGACAAGGCGGCCATTGTCACTCCGTACGACCCGATAAACCCGGACGGGTCGGCCAAAGACCCGTGGACCCTCTGCACGGTTCAACAGGTCAGTCGGTTAGAATAATCACTTCACCTAATGTTAAAAGTTTGTTGTGAACTTGTGTATTTTTACTTTATATTAGGGTTAATTATTTTTCTCTGAACAGTAATTTAGAGATGTGATTATATGGACGAGGAATTTGGGGTCTACGGGTAAATAACATTCAAAATTAAGCAGTAGCATTTTGTGACATTATACACCTTAACTTTACATTTTATGTTGCAAAAAAATTGTTTAATTTTGAAAATTATTATCTGTATAATCACCCCTAAATTCACTATTCATTATGCCACAACCCCTAAATTATCTGATAAGGAGCATATCTTTTTTTTTTTTCAATTTTCGGGTTAACTATTTTGACAATCCTATAATTTAGGGGGTGTGACATTATACAATTTAGAGATTGGTAATATACATACATTCAAAATTAAATAGTTCCCCGACATTATACCCAAAATGCTAGATTTTACTCCAAATTGCTTAATTTTAAAACTTCTAGTCGTATGATGTCACCGCTAAATCCGTTACCCTTATAATCTCACCCCATAAATTACATTGGTAACAAAAATAATTAAATTTCTTAATTTTATGTTCACACTGATCTCCATTCTTTATCTAACTTGAGTGGTAGTGAGGATTCATATCCACTTAATACATCTTGGGTCACTAAGCTCTAAAAAACTTCGATTAAAAGCTTAAGCTTGCAGCACATCATTTTTTTTCTTCTAATAATCTCAATTTCCAAACACAAGGTGGAAGAAGTGAAGTGCCTCGTCCGCGTCCTCCCAATATGGGCGGCCTCGATCCTCTACCACGTCGGCGAAAAGCAGCCGTACCTAATCTTCCAAGCCATGCAGTCGAACCGCCGCCTCCCCCTCGGCTCGTCGACCACCTTCAAAATCCCGCCTGCCACCTACTCCATCTTCTCCATGCTAACCCTAACCCTGTGGGTCCCGCTCTACGACCGAGCCCTCGTCCCCCTAGCTCGACGGCTCACCGGAAAGGAGGGCGGAATCACCGTCCTCCAGCGGATGGGGGTCGGTATTTTCCTCACGGTGGTCGAGTCCCTGGTCGCCGGCCTGGTCGAGGACCGCCGTCGAGCCCTAGCCGTGTCGGACCAGATGACAGCTCGTTCCGTCTCGTCCATGTCGGCCATGTGGCTCGTGCCCCAGCTCGCGCTGGCCGGCCTGGCCGAGGCATTCTGCGCGATAGGTCAGGTCGAGTTTTACTACAAGGAGTTTCCCGAGAACATGAGGAGCGTGGCGGGCTCGTTGTTCTTTCTCGGGATGGCGTTTGCGAGCTATCTGACCGGTTTTTTTATCTCGGCCGTGCACGGGCTGACCGAGGGGAGGTCGGGCGGGAATTGGCTGCCCGAGGATTTGAATGAGGGGAGGTTGGATTACTTTTATTACATGGTGGGTGGGCTTTGTTGTCTTAATTTTGTCTACTTTCTTGTTTGTGCGAAATGGTATAGGTATAAGGGGAGTGGTAGTAGTATTAGTGGAGGTAGTGTTGTGGGTAGTAGTGTGGAGATGGAGGATAAAGTGACGTCATCATAGGTATTGAAATCAAAATAATAGTTTGATCTTGTTAAGGAAGACTAGCCATGTTGTAATCATCGATGAATATTAATAATCGTATTAGATAATTACTCGATTTTTTGGAAATCGATTTCGCATTCGATTAAGTCTTAATTATGCTCTTTTAAAGAACGTAAGGTGGATGAAAATTGTAAATTGATATTTTTCCTATGTTAAAAAGTAAACATATTTACTAAACCACATTGCCTAAAACTTTTAACAACTACCTTATTCTATTTTTAATATAACACTTACTAAAATCATCAACTAGTAACTAATCTTATTTTATTGGAATACATAGGATCAAGAGTGTGCTAAAGATACTATTATAGAGAGCGTAGGATTGATTAAAAACTGTCAAATTGGTCTGTTATTTTGATAAATATTACAAATTTAACCTTAATTGTTTTATTACAATTTTACCTTTAATATTTTAATTGTTACAACTTTATCCTTAAATAGAAAATTATTTTAAATAAATTAAGACAAAAATTGTTCAAAATATAAAATAATTTAATATGTTTGCCCACAAGTGTGCTAAATATACTAGTATTGGGATCGATTACCTTGGCGAATATTAGTATTCGATAATTATTGATCGAATTCTAGAAGCGATTCGTATTTGATTAAAAAATGGTGTTAGCATACTCGAGTGTCAGATTATTAAGTTGAGACATTCAAATGCATAATCGATGGTTTCGATGGTTATTCGAAATCGAGGATCGACTCGAATCGATTCATATTGTTTGAAGATTCGAACATATTTGATTATATTGTATATATACGGATTGGTTTACTTTGCAATACTCGTGCTACTATTGAGTCCAATTCTAAAACGATTCGTACTTGATTCAAGAATCGTGTTAGAGTGCTCGAAAAATTCGAAATTCAAATAGTCCGATTGGTTTAAGATATTCAAAGACGTTTGAATATAGTATGCATGTGATTCGTATTCGGACTGACTAATTTTCGAATTCTACATGATTCGTATTTTATTCGCTAATGACGTTTGAACATTCAAGATATCCGATTTCAAATACATACTAAATATAATGTTATACACGATGTATTGACTTTTCATTTCAGGCCCCATCGGAAGTTCTATTTAGGATTCGGACACTGTCAGGAAAAACTTTAGTTTTAAGGACTCGATTCCTGCAGTACCACTTCATTGCTATGAAATAACATGTTGAAATTTTGTAAAATAAAATGATCATTTGGGACCAGTTAATTATCATCCTATGCCAGTTTTTTTCTGCAGTTCTAAAATAACAATATGTTGAAAGTTTGTAACCCACGAGCATCAGAATCTATTACACTCACGGTTTTATATTCAGCAAATCAACAATATAGGATTATTCTGACTAGTATTTCTGGCACACCATGCGTGTGCGCAATGAAATAAACTTAATTATTAACTTGTTTTAATAAGTAATATACTAAAAATAGCATTTGATAGTTATTTGAGGCTATGGAAGGTACGTGGTTTAATAAATCTTTTTCATTTTTTTAATAGATGTACAAAAAATGTGATTGGTCAACTAATACATACCAATTGACGTTTTATCCTAGTCCCTTACCCTTAATATAATAAAATAGATAATTCTACTCAATCCCAAACACATACAATTCAATTCGTTTACAACCCTAATAAAAATCATCAAAAATCCCTCAATAGAATCGTTCAGTGTACTATCCTAATCAGCAACTAAACTCAACAGAATAATGCCGCATCCAACATTTTCACATGAACTTACATATTGGGTTTTTGGATGTTTATTTCCAAACAACTTGTGACCTTACATATATGTTTAGGCTGCGTTTACCTTGAGATATTGGAAAGATGGGACAAAACTATCTTTAGATTATTTAATCATAGGGCTATACGAATTACTTGTTTCGTTTGTTTAGTTTGCTGGATAAGGTGAGATAAAGGCCCAACAATCTAGATTTATAGTGTTCACTTTCCAATATTATCTTATCTGTCAAGCCCGATATAATAAGGAGGCCCGTTACAACAAACTGGTGGATTCAAGATAAATTATCTCACTGGGTTGGGTGAGATTATTAATCATACCCATACTACTAATAATGAAATGACTAAATTACCCTTTGACATCCTAAAAATCCTAAATTCAGTGAACGCAACCCTATTTTTCTCTCACCACCTTTAGAATTGATCGGACGAGATCGATGTTAATCGGACAACAATTTCTATGCCCTTTGATTTATGCGTTTCTCAAATCTATCAAAGCTCAAATTACTCAAATGTAGACAAACACAGGTACTATTTTCTGGGCTGAAATTAACTCCGACCACTTTTGAAAAAGGGGATGTTATTGTTGGATATAATCTCAAAGCATGATAAATAATAATAATAATAATAAAAATATATAAAAGAAAAATCATGTATAAAACGTGATGCATGTTGCAAAAGAAGTCAAAAAAAAAATATAAGCGAAGGAGCCGAAAAGAGAGTAGCAGCCAAGAAATAAAAAAAAAAAAAAAAAATGGGAAGAAGAAAAAAGCATGCAGCACACAAGAGAAGAAAACCAGAGGGAAAAGAACGGCTACAGCCCTTCCAAAATTCAACAACGTGATATGATGCAGTCAAAGTATAAGATATGTTTGATCTATCCATCTACTACCTAACCTATTTCCAAAAAGAACGGTGTGTTTGCATGTTGTAAAAAGGGTGTGGGGAGTGAGCTGTGCGTGTGTGTGTGTGGGAAAAGGGGAAGGCGCAAAGTACCATGCCATGTGAGTGGTGAGAGATAAAAGAAAGAGAGAGAAGCAGATTTATAGAAAGAAAGAAAAAGGTTTGTTCCTCTGAAATAAAAAATCGTTTCTCCTCCCATGAACAAAAGAGCAGATTTATTCCTCTTCATACACACCAAATTCTCGCTCCTCACCTATAAAAATAAAACAGCAGTTATGCCGACAATCAAGGTATTGCTAGTGTGCGGCTGCGATTGATGTATCTGATGATATAATTGTTCGTCTAAAATTAGATAAACTGCGACCGAAAGGTTGTCGTTCGCCAACAAACCCATTTCGTTAGCAAGCATTTACTGGAATGGGCACTACATGATGATCGCTCGTGCATATTATGTTTCTTTCTTGATCAACTATCTGTGACTGTAATAAAAGCATGTTTATTTGGTTTTCTTGTATTTCTTTTCCCATGTTATTGGGCAAGCAGTTATCTGTATTTGATATCGAGACACAGGGTAGTGCAATGATATTCTTATCTATGCAACTAAACGCAGCCAGTGATGAGTTATGTATAATTTGCGAATTACAAAAATAACCTTAACCTATTAATACATTGTTTTTAAAAATATTTTTATTACGAATATCGAAAAATATAAGAGATGCATATCATTTTGATCATTACGAAACAAATAATAAATTGGTGTTGTTTATTTATTTTATCATATAAATCATATTGAAAATACTTAGAAATGGTCGCCCCCGATTTTCTAAAGCTTTTTTTTTTTTTTTTTTCCCAACGATAACTTGCCATTACTGAATTAAAGGTACAGGTGCTAAACAGCACAAAGGGCCATTTGGTCGCATTTGCGCCAAACGGAACAAGTCCTCAAAAAAGAGGAAAAAATCCCACAAGGGGGCACAACACTCCCACATGGGGAGACAAAGGTCCAAGAAGGACAAAAAAACCGACAGAAGACAAACCACATAATCTACGACCCAGATCTAAAGAACCTGTAACAGAAAAAGCAATTACGCTAAATCTACGACACTCTTCACTATCAAAGGTCTTCAACTTCTGGGTTTTATCTTCATCGGACTGAAGGCTCCACGAGGGAGAAAAGCACCCGACCCGAAGGTCGGGCGAGACGAGGTCCCACTACGGGGAGCCTCGAGGCTGGAACTGGAACGACGAAGGAGGAAGAGGCGTCAGTAGGTGGTGGGTGGCGGACAACGGCCAGGCGGCGTCGACTGGGCGGCAGCGACGGGCTGGGAGGCGAGCGACGGCTGGGCGGGGGACTGGGCTGGGGGCCGCTGGCAGAGGAGACGGAAGCCCGGCGGAGGAGACGATGGCATGGCGGAGGAGATTATGGCATGGCGGAGGAGACGGCAGATGGCGGCGATGCGACGGCGGGCGGAGGAGACGGCGTCGTGCGGCGGAGATGGGCGGAAGAGACGGCGGCGAGGCGGGGAAGGGGAGGAACCTCCAAGGAGGAAACACCGCACGACCAACGGCCGAGCGGTGTGGGGGTTGCGGGGCCGTCGGCAGCGGCACATCTGGAAGAGGCGACAGGCAGACAGAGGAGTCCAGCGCGGTGGTGGCACGGTGGCGGCGTGGTGGTGGCACTGTGGCGGCTTGGTGGTGGCAGCGGCGGGGTGGACGAATTTTTTTTTTTAATTTTAAACAAAGAAAACAAAAGAGAAGAGCTCCCCCTACCTCCATGTTTCCCCTACCTCCATTAATGGAGGAGGGGAGGAAGGGGAGGAGGGGGAGAGGTGGCGGCTGAGGGAGTTTTTAGGGTTTGGGTTAGAGAGAGGGGGGAGAAAAGAAGGGGGGAGAGAGGAGAGAGACTATTAAGAACGTTCTAAAGCTTTTTTGCACGACCCGGTTTTTGGTATTATGGGAAATAATAATAAAAAACATGGAGACTTTGTCCCTCACATTCGTATATCTAGAATCCTTAAGACCACTAACATTCTGCAAAAGAACCACAAGTGTTTCAAAGGTTTTTCGGTTCATTCGCAAATGATTATGGCACATGATGTCGGACACCGAGAGTAGTTCCTGCAGGTTCTCTACCTGTTTGGGTATCTTCTTGATCAAACTATATTTTGTGGGCGTCCTTTTCCTCTTCCGTACATTTCTATTCTTTAGATGTCTTAAATAGATGGAAAGTAAAAGCAATAACAGAGTATTTTGCTGCATAAATGTTTGTAAAATGACAAACATTTCACTTTGCTTCCGAAGTTAATATCTATGCCGTCTCTCAAATGAAATAGAATTTGCTTTCATCCGAGAATCAACATCGTACCAGGAGACATTAACAAACGCGAAGCTCTAATTATTGTAGAAATACCAAGTACACATACGAGCACAAAATCAAGCTAACATATATGTAATATGTGCCAGCTACAAATACACAGAAAATATTAAAAAATGTGAAGCTCTATTTATTGTAGAAAAACCAAGTACACACACGAGCACAAAATCAAGCTAACATATATGTAATATGTACCGAGCTACAAATACACAGGAAATAACGCAGCTTGAGATGGACAACAGACGCAGCTGATGGAAGAAAATAATCTGAATGAGAAAAACTAAAAATAAAGATAAAACTCATAAAGTGATCAATCCAAATGCGCAATAATAAACCAAGAAAATAGAGGTTGAAAGAAAAACTGTAACCTTCAAACATGTTGCCGTACAAGAAATTAGGTTGAAGAAAAAACCAACCTTGATGTTCCCTGTTCGAAAGTCCTTCGAGATGAACTGTTACGGCCGCGCTACGCCAGGTCGAAAAATCGAAGGAGGTCAACTTACACTCATCCAGAGCTGTCGAACTGGAGAAAAGCAGCTGCTCCTACAAAATAGGTTAGCGATGGTGAAATTGGATTTAAGTCATAACAGGGGTATTTTAGTCATTGAACCTTTTTTTATCTTGGGTAGGATAAATTATCTTGGGTTGGCCCATCGGTTAACGTATCTTGGATTCGTTGGTTTATTATAGCGGGCCTATTTTTTACCGAGAGCTTTCATTTAATTCTGTTTTACCAGTGAACAAGTTAAGTATAGATATTGGACCACTTATCATGGGTTATCTGGTATAGTAAACGGGCCATAGAAAATGCAGCCTATAGCAGACTAATTCATCATATTCCCAATTTGATTTTAGAACAGACTAGCAGATATAAACATAGAAAACCTCAGAAATCAGAGGTATGAACACAAAGTTTAAAGAGTATCATATTCATTCTTCAGCAGAGAGTTAAAAAAGTTTCCCACAAGCTACTTGCCCAAATCTGCAGAACATCATCACAAACAACAGAACAAACCGAGAAACAAGTGGCAAAAAAAAAAGAAAAAAAAAAAAAAAAAAAAACATCGATCAAACAGTGTACGCCTGTTGAATCGTATCGATGTCGAGCCCCTTCAGCTTCACAACCGATTCCACGTGCCCTTTAAGAGTATGAAGCTCTCTCAACCTGATAGAAAAAAACGACACATGAGAAGATCGAAAATTCAATCGAAAACGAACTACGAAAAAAAACACTTGCCTGGCAATCTCGGCCCTCCTCTTCGCCTCTTCGGCCAACTGATTAAGCTCCGAGAAATTGTTCGTCTCGTTAAACAGCTTAGTGTCTGGCACTTGAAGGCCGTGAAGAGTCCTCTGCGCATGGGCCCACTGAAGCTCTCTCTGCTCCCTACCGAAATCTTTCTTCCTCGTGAAAGCAATCTGAAGAAACAAAGATTGAAAAATTCGCCGAAACAAATTTTAATCAAAATCGCTCTTATGTTCAGTTGTTACGTACCCTTTGTTCAAGAACGAGGTCCCACGCCTTTCCACTTAGAGCATATCTTGTAAGAAACTTGATTATATCAAGCGGTATATAGCAGATGAGGTTGTATAGCCATATAACGCCCGCCCAGCCCCAACCTATTCCTTCGATCGCCGCAAAACTCCAGCTTGCGTAGACCGCGATCGATGTAGCCACCTAATTAGGGTTCGAAAATTGGTTAAAGATTCGAATTTTATTCCGAGGGTTAGTTATTTTTTCAGTCTCGTAATTTACGAGGGGTAGCACTATAGGGACATAAAATTTACGAGGTGGCATTATACGAGCAGTAACTTTCAAAATTAAGCAATTTATGAGCATTAAACGCCTGAACCCTATCTTTTCTCCTAAAATTGCTTAATTTTGATAGTTATCGTCCGTAAAATTCCACCACTAAATTCACCGAAACCATAGATTATACGTCCGAACCCTAAATTTACGAGGTGCGTTACACGAACAATAACGTTCAAAATTAAGCAATTTAAAAAAATTATACGTCAAGATCCTAGATTTCGTCTGAAAATTGCTTAATTCTGAATGTTATTTTCCGCACAGCGTCACACCCCTAAATTCGCCGGAACCCTATAATGTGGGGCGAAATACAGGGTTCCGGCGTATAAAGTCGCAAAATTGCTTAATTGAAAGTTACTGTTCGTATAAAAGACACCCCTATAAATTCGTTGTTCCATAATCCCACCACCTGCCTCGAATTACAAGACAAAAAAAGAATAATAAATCTTAGAAAACCTTTGATTCGATTAGATAATACTGACCAGCTGGGCGATGATGAATGCAGCTACGAGCAATAGTCCAGGGCGCTCGACGAAGGACCAGCTTCGAGACCTAGTCACGAAAATAAGGGCTTGGCTGATTGTGCTCACTTGAAGGTATATCGCCGAGGCGAGCTTTCTGAAATCGTCGTGGGCCGTTTTTTCTAGGGTCGACACGCCGAAAGTTCGCTGCAAATGATAAGATCAGAGAAGAGCGTCGGCCAAAGGAAAAAAGTAAAAAAAATAAAACAGAGTTTGGAGCCGTATGAGGGGACTTACTGGGAAGAAATTGGTTTTGTACGCCGCCCAGAAAAATATTACGGTCATCATCGCAAGGTAGCCGCCGAGAATGATCCCAGTCGCAAATATCTCGGCTAGTTTCCAGCTATCGGGCAACGGAGATGGCTTCACTCTATCTTTCGATATGGTCATGATTGTACCTTTTTATACGATAACAAAACAAATTTTACGACGACGATATCAGAGAGATGGAGAGAGATATCAGAGAGAGAGAGAGAGAGATGACCATCGTTGAGAATGGCGATGATAAGCACCATGAATGGCGGAAAGTCGAATTCCCATATGAGGGCTAAAAGCATGAAGCCGAGCTGATACAATCATAGGACAAAATACGAGGTTGTCAACGTCATCAAACTCTACTGCTATAAACCATCCATAGTCGAAATCAAGAAACTCACCACAATACGAATCGTGATAGAAACAGCGTAGATCTGCCAAAAAAATCAAGAAACCGTAGGTATCTATCTCTTATCTAATAGGAAACAAAGCAAAAAAAAAAAAACAAAAAAAATGGAGTTTTTTTAATTACCGTATAATTCTTCATCCTTTGGAAGATCGCCCGACTCGTCAAGACAGCGCTGATTATTACGCTAAGCCCGGGCTCTGTAAGGACAATGTCTGAAGCGCTGCGAGCGGCGTCGGTGGCATCGGCGACGGCGATCCCAATATCAGCCTTCTTAAGTGCGGGCGCATCGTTCACTCCATCGCCCGTCATCCCACAAATGTGCTTCCTCGCTTGTAATCGCTTCACAATTTCGTACTTATGCTCTGCGCAAAAAAAAAAAAAAAAAAAAGATCCCCACAAGAAATCAATCATCCCATACGCTAAAACCTGCGTTTGAGAGGGATGAACATACCTGGGAAAACGCCGGCAAAGCCATCAGCTTTTTCAATGAGTTCGTCGATGGGCAGGGCAGCGATCGATTCGTCCTTGTTTTGCCCGAGGAGAGCCGAAGAAGGATACATGTTAGTTCCCATTCCCAATCTTCGCCCCGTCTCCTTTCCTATTGCGAGTTGGTCGCCTGTATTTTGTTTAAAAAAAAAAATAGAAAACGAGAGAACGTTAAAATGATTTGACAACAGCCGAAAGAACTCGTTTTTTCTTACCAGTTATCATTTTGACGTTAACGCCGAGATTCAGCGCCCTTCGAATGGTATCTGCACTGTCGTGCCTCGGCGGGTCGAAGAGGGGCAATAGGCCTACGAACTGCCACGGCCCGCCGGGGCTTTCTTTAGTACATTCTGGAATTTCCTGCAAGAAAATTCCCCGACGAACGACAAATTAGGAAAGTACCCTCGATTTGGTTTTAAAGGCGAGCGAAGATCATACCTGGTATGCAACTGCGAGCGACCTTAAGCCTCGTTCTGCAAACTTGTCGATAACTGCGTGGGCCCGCCTCTCTATATCGGACTTATTCTGCGCCATGTTTAGGATCTAAAATGCAATTCGAAAAAAAATTAGGGCAGCAGTCGACGAAGGACGAAGTTGAAAAATTCGTAGGACGGGGAAATTACCTGCTCGGGCGCGCCTTTGCTCACCCTATGCCATTTTCCTTTGCCGTCTATGTAAGTCAACGCCGTCCTTTTGTCGGTGGGGTTGAAGGGAAGGAAGTGGATTTCTCGAATTCCCGCCCGTGCCTTTCATATGATCGACGAATTTTTTAAAAAAAATTCGAAAAAAGAAAAGTTAAGAAAAGAAATTTAAATGTTAAAAAAAAAAAAGCACCTCCTTAGGATCAGCTAACATCCCTACGATAGCTGCGTCGATCGCATCTTGATTTTCGGTCCTCGAAGCTCGAGCTGCCATTAGAACAACAGTATCCACGTCGATGCCTTTGGCAAAAATCTGCCCATAAAAAAATTTCAACAACCTGGGATCGTTAAAACTGTTGTAATAAAACAGCGTTAAACTGAAAAAACAAAAAAAAAGCGAATTTCTTGACCTCAATGAGATTCTTATCCACCGTAAGCTTGTTCAGCGTCAGCGTCCCTGTTTTATCGCTGCATAGTACGTCCATGCCAGCCATCTCTTCGATAGCAGTCATTCGCTTGGTAATAGCTCCCTACGTTAAGCGAAAAAAATATTACCTTAAGTACCTAAATGTCCAGAAAAACCACCGAAGTAAGCGAAAACAGAGCAAGAAGATTCCAAAAAACCTGCTGAGCAAGGCGATGAGAGCCAATTGCCATAGTAACTGAGAGAACGGTGGGCATAGCTATGGGAATCCCACCAATGAGAAGCACCAAGAGATTATCAATCCCAGGGCGATAATTACGGTGCTGAATTGGGTACATCACTATGATTTCGATTATCATTCCAACTGCTATGGAGCATATGCAGAAGTTCCCAATTGCAGTTAGGACCTAAAAAACAGAGCACAGCGTCGAAGGAAAAAGAATGATTCAGACAAAGAAATCCAAGACTACTACATAAAAAGCTTCGAAAAATTCTCAGACAACTAACTCAACTCGCCTTTTGAAAGTGTCCCACTTGGTTCGTAGAGTCGACGAGGTGAGCAGCTTTACCAAAGAACGTGTGGACCCCAGTGGCAATAACGATGGCCTCGATTTCTCCTTGCTTGCAAGTCGAGCCTGAATATACGCCGTCGCCCGGCCCCTTTGTGACGGGTAGTGATTCCCCAGTTAGAGCAGACTGCAAATTATATTCATTACAGCATATGGTTAAAGGGAAGAACTCGAAAAACTCAGCGTGTAAGAAGGAAGGAAAGTCAGCTTTTCATGCCTGGTCGATCTTCAATGGATCTCCGTCGAGCAAACGAGCATCAGCGGGTATAATGTCTCCAAGTTTGATGCTGATTATATCGCCGGGTACTAAGATTGAAGCTTCTTCCTCGCTCCACCTTCCATCTCTTAGGACCTTTTTTGTAAGATTAAGAAACTTGCTCAATCAGATGAATTTTTTCAATCAGAAACTCGAAGATGAGTTAGAATTTAGGAAACGAAACCTTAGCTTTTGGGGCTAGGCGGGCCATGAGGGCAGCTGCTGCGTTTCCAGCGTTGTTCTCTTCGATGAAACTGATCGTCGAGTTTATTACGAGCAATGTGATGATTCCGACGAAGTCCTGCCAATCGGGCGGTTTTCCCTGCGAGGTTTTCAAAGTAAATGAATCGGGTCGACTGAAAGTATATTTCACCTAAAGCTGACTTAATGTGTAACGAAAACGAGCCTCTTTTTAAGGGTTTTCGACTAAGAATATCAGTGTTTTCTCAGTAAATATTGGATAGGATGGGTAATGGTCTTACTCCTCCATTGGCAAGAGCTATGGCCATTATAGCAGCAGCTTCCATAACCCATGAAAGAGGGTTCCACATGAATCCCAGAAACTTGAGGAATTTGCTCTCCTGAAAATGGGGTAAGGAAGGAAAAGGAAACAATTAAGACATACATGTAAAAAAGGAATATATATAGCTCCAAGAACATCAAATTGGTACAAGGAGTTAGCTCATTATCAACTAGAACTTCATCATATGAAGCAAGGGATACAAACGTAGGGAAGACAGGGCTTTCTTGGAATTACTTCAGTTTTAGAACATTTCAACACTCTGAGATCATAAGGCAAAAATCAAAAACAGCCCAAAAAGAATGGAACAACAGGAACTTAGAATCAGTTCAAGAATTTAGAATGGGCACCTTCTTCTCCTCAAGCTTGTTGTGTCCGAAAAGAGCTAACCTCTCTTCAGCAGCATCACTTGAGAGACCTTCTTTGGTGCATCTCAAATTCTCAAACACTTCTTCAATGGGAATGTTCTCCTGTTGTAAAAAAAGCCCACAAAAAAAACAAGAAAATAACACATTTGAAAAGAAAAACACATACAAAAAAAATCACACTAACAAGCAGATCCATTACCAAATCGACAGTTTCCTTCAACACGGCGTCCAAAACTTCAGGCTTCTCACTCTCACCCATCTTTCAGAAGCTTCCACGATTTACCCCACAACTTAGTTTCTTCTCCAATCAAAGCTTACAACCCAATAACAGAGACAGTTGAAGAAGCCAACAACACACTGCGCTGCGTTCCAAAGAGGACAGCCCAGAAAAAAATAAACAAAATGACAACGAATCTATTAGCTCAAAAGGCAAGAAAAAGATCCCACCAACTATAAATCCACACAGAGAATGAACCGCTTATGAAAGGATCGTAACAGTTACAGCAGAGCGCATGTAATAACTCTCGGCATTTCCCCATATTTATAGCACTAGTATATATACTGTTAACGGAACTTTGTTTAAAAAAAAACACACAGATTAGAGAGGTTAAAGAAATTAATTATGCCCACTGCCATTTTTTTCGTTAGCTTTTAGGTACTTGAGCCATCACGTACCCAAAAGAAAGAAGGCTTCAGTCCTCAACTATTCGCTCTCCGCCATGAAAGAAAAAGATAACATCGAATACATCACCTCTTTATACTGATAAAAAAGATTACTTTTTTACCATCGAAAATCTACAGAATTGTAGGGTTCTGATATTAAGCAGAGAGAAGGGAGGCCAAGAACCATAAACAGCACATGGGTCATCACTCTCTTTTAATTTCCTTCGCCAGATAAGATATACGTGCTTTAAAAATAATGTTTTTTTTTCTCTCTTTTTAACACATAAAAATCATATCTTTATTGGCTCCCTTTTTTCAGAACAAAGAAAATCAGTTGATAAATCAGTCACACGTTTTTTAATATTGAGGTGAAAAAAGATTGACGTGCTTTTGAAATCACATCTGCAAAATTACCTCTTTTTCCTAACTCGTTTGATTAATTGTTTTATCATCATTTCGTTAATTTAATTGTATAATGACAATATACATCGCAATCTTTGACTAGCAAAGTGTCCCATTATCCATCCAATAATAACATTTCCTTACACCGTACTTTGTTGATGACAACCTTCGTAAGATATATTATAAGAATTGGTGATATTTAATTATTGTGCAATTGGTATATGATGAACCTATATAAATCTTGATGAATCTGTCAACGATTCGAATAATAGAAAGAATGAAGAAAAATTCAAATGCATTTATGATGCTTAGTCGTTATAATAACATAGATACCTATTTAATATCAATAACGAACACATATTTCAAGATCTACGTGCTCGCCACACAAATAATAGAAAGATTTGCAATATCTTACTTTATCGGAATGTTCCAAACGTCCTTTATTGCATATAATTGATCATATATAACCCTTTTCATGCTATGACACAAAGTCACGAACCCAATAAAAATACGATGAAAAGTCTCCAATGGATAGTCAAGTGATCGAAACTTTAATGTTCGAATTCGCTTTTAACTTATATTGAAACGATGATGATATTGGGCGGAGATAAAAGTTAAATTAGATAATATTTGAAAATGGGATTTCAATGTAATGTCCATTTTAGGTCACATGGCAAGTTATGTATCTACCTATCTTATCACTATTTCGGTTTTAATGTAAGGAATCAATGAACATAGGCACATGGCCATGAAATAAATTTTGTCCCCATTCTCATTAAGAAGGTACATCCGTACTATGGCCGTAAACACCTCATATATTTCCCCACCTAATAACCGTTTAACAATGACAATTAATTAATTACCCAACACACACACACACACACACACACACACACCCCTGTATATTTGATGTATTACATATAAAGATCGATGGACTGGTATTTAATATAAAATTATTGTGTTTTTTTAATATAATTATTATGGTAGGAAATGAAGTGGGCATGACCTACCACTTATTTTAAAATATTTTAGGACAAAAATCGATTCCTGCTATAAGCATTTCTAGAAGCGTTTGGTGTGTTTATGGTTCATCAAACCCTCATCTAAGCATTTAGAAAATTGCTAAATTATAATTAAGAAACACATTTCTCGAAATGTTTGGCTGTGGTGTCAAACGTTGTTTATATATCATATAATGTCAAACTAGTTAGTCAGAGAAATTAGGCAAACTAAGCACTCTAAGAAAATCACCTAAATTATAATAGGACTGGTCCATGTGATTCACTACATTTGATAGTTTGAGAAATTTGAGCATGTGAGTTCACTCAAAAAATTATCCGATGTTAGTTTCCATAATCTTCAATTGCATGGATAAATTTTTAAGCAAAGTATAATTTTTTCTCCAAAGAAAGGCAAGCATACTATGAATGGGATGCATCGTTCATTCTTGGAAAACCACACAATTTGCAAGAGTTGTATATGAAACACAAGAAGTGAGAAAAAAGCCGTCTTTAAAAAATATCGCCATTGTAACTTTGTAAGAACGTTAGCATGCATGACCTACCGATTTGCAAACCAAAGGTTCATGTTTGAATCACGTATAATGTGGTATAAGTACATAATAGATTAAATGCTAATATTCGAGATTGAAAAAATATAGTGGGAAAGCTTTTAATACGAACAATCTTCTAGGTGGGGCTTTTGCTATAATTACTGCTGCCACACACTGTTCAATCAAAAGGATAAGGTAGCAACCAAACTATTATTGATGTAAAAGTTTTGCCTTACTTTGTTGGGAACCTTCTCAATCTGCGCCTGCATATTTTCTGTTTGAGTTCATGCTCTTAGAGCAGTCAAAACGGACGGGCGGGGCAGGCTGGCTCGTAGCCCACCAAAGCCCGCCACTGGCGGGGCGGGCGCGGGCAAGCCCGCTTAATGGCTGGCCTAGAAAATGAAGGCCCGCCCCGCCTGCGCTCGGGTAGCGGGCCTGGCGGGCTTAGCCCGTCAATTTTTAAAAAAAAATACAAAAAAAAATAATAAAAAATAGGAAAAAATGAGAAAAAAATAATAAAAAATAGATAAAAATAATATAACAATAGGAAAAATAAAAAATAAAGAAAATAAAGAATGCAACTTGGAAAATATATATATAATTTAATCTAACTTTTTAATATTGATTATTTATGTTATTACGAAAATAAAAAAATATCAAAATCAATATAATTTATTTGTAAATCTTATTATTTAGTGTAATTATATAATATATTATTTTTGGGCAGGCCTGCCCACGGCCCGTGCGAGCATGCCCGCCCTTTGGCAGGCCGAAAAATTAACAAGCCGCCCCGCCACTTTGGCAGGGCGGGGCGGGGCGAGCCGCGGGCCCGCTTGACAACTCTAGCTCTATTAATAAAGTAGGGCCTGATTTCTACGTAGAGTTGTTAACAGGGCTGAACACTAATGAGCCCTATTTTGTTTTGCCTTGTTTTCGAAAAAAATTTCATGGCGTACGGACAAGCATCACTACCACTGTAAAACACATGGTCTTTTTAAAAACTAGCCTTTGACTGGAGTCAATTAAAAAATAGCCTCCACGATTTTACATTTTAAAAAGTAGCCTTCAATTTAAGGATATTTTCGTCTTTTTACGGGGTGTCTTTTTTTCCACAGCAAAAACCAATATGTTAAATCGGGCCGCGTTAGGGTGGGACGGTGAGCTGTAGTCCAGTGATTGTGTAGTCAGACGTTCAAGTAGTAGGTCGTGGGTTCAAATCCCCGACACATATTTTTTTTTATATAAGGCTATCCAGACGAATGGGACCTCGACAGGGGACCCATGCTATATAGCAGGGGTCCCGCCCATTTGCTGCACAGCATGGGCGGGTCTCCTGCAGCATAGCACTGGCCCACTGCAGCATGGGCGGGTCTCATGTGCCTACTGCGGCAGGGGACCCGCCCATATTGGGCATGGGACCAGTGTTATAAAGTAGGGGTCCCGCACATGCTAGCAGGGGTCCCGCCCATTTGCTGCACAATATGGACGGGTCTCCTGCAGCATAGCACTGGCCCCCTGCAGCATAAGCGGGTCTCATGTGCCTAC
The DNA here is from genome assembly GCA_027422505.1 of Craterostigma plantagineum. Classification (NCBI taxonomy): domain Eukaryota; kingdom Viridiplantae; phylum Streptophyta; class Magnoliopsida; order Lamiales; family Linderniaceae; genus Craterostigma; species Craterostigma plantagineum. Next base: position 172,471 of record JAPQWV010000687.1, on the reverse strand, counting down.
TGCAGCAGGGGACCCGCTCATATTGGACATGAGACATGTGGTATAAAGCAGGGGTCCTGCACATGCTAGCAGAGGTCCCGCTCATTTGCTGCACAGCATGGGCGAGTCTCCTGCAGCATAGAACTGACCCCCTGCTTAGGGGACCCGTACTATGTAGCAAGGGTCCCGCATTTTTTGGAACCCCGATTAGTAATAATATTAAAGTCATTTTTCATTTAGAGGCTACTTTTTTAACGTTGACCACGTCAAATGCTATTTACTTAAAAATCCCAAAAACGACGTACAGAAAATGGTCAACTGTCTGATCATCCAATTTTCTTTCGGCAATAAGAATTGAGTCAGAATCCAAGAAAATTGATGTTTATAATGTTCACAAACAAGTGAACGACGATGGACATCCTTATCTTGTAATATGTGAACATATCTTCCTAATTTAAATTCAAATGTAATAACACAGAAAAAATAAGTGATCAAGAAATCTCCCCAAAACTACCATTACATCTTTTTTTTTCAAGGAACTACTATCACATTACATCTCCATGTGAGCAAAACTGCTATAAAATGGGCGTAAATTGTTGCAAAACAAAAAAAGAAAAAAAAAACAAGAAATCGTCATACTCAGCAAATGCTTTTTCAATCATACGAACCACAAATAGCACTCTCTCTATACATCAATACAAAGAACATAAAACTGGAAAAACACAACAACACCTCATTCATGCTTCGATTTCTCGCCTTGAAAACAAACCAAAGAAAAAAAAAAAGTTAAGTGAATGATATGAACGAAGATTTTATACGATGAAAGTTCATCAAACGACGACGGTTTGACCCGTGAATCCGTCTTGGAGCTGAAGAGAGCCGTCCTTCATGAGATTAACGCTCAAGCTTTTGAACCTCTCCCTCGAATACTGCCTCGAAGCCTTCCTCCAATCCGTCCCAGTCTTCATCATCGATACGAACTCTTCGTAACTTATTCTCCCGTCCTAGAAACAAACCGCGTTAGAAAAAAGACAGTGAAGTGCTTATTCAACATAGTATCAGATACGAGGTTAGAGATCACGGGTACGAATCCCCACGAACTAATGAAAATTAGCTTACGTTATGATAAGAAAGAAATCAGCACAGACGCAGGGAAAGCGTGTGGGAAAGAAAGTCTAAAATTAAAATAGCGTTAATTATGTTTAGTATTCGTAAGGATGGCATCATAGGGAAAACGAATTCAGAAAGTAGCGTTATCCGGATAATAATTTTCAAAATTACGCAAGTCAGGGACATTATAAGCCGGAATTCTAGATTTTGCCCCAAATTGTGGGATTTCGATGTATAATATAGGGTAATTTAGGAAGTGACATACAATAAGTAACTTTCAAAAATTAAGAAATTTCGGGCCAAAACTTAAGAGTTCCAAGATCACTTCTTTTTTTAAAGCTATTGTCCTTATAATGTCACCTCCTAAAAATTTTGTCCCTGTAATGCCAATTGTCACCCCAGTCACATAACTGAAGAAATAACTAACCCCTTGTTTTTCAGATTTTGCGTTGCGACGAAGGGTACCGACAAATTTAGGAAGTTTCGTTATACGGACAATAATTATCAAATTAATCAATTTTGATACAAAAACTAAGGTTAAATATAATGTCTCTAAATTCCTTATGTTTTAAGCGTTATTGTCCGTATAATGTCACCCCCTAAATTCCCTGTCCCTATAATGTCACCCCCAATTACACGACAGAAAAACAACTAACCCCTTAAAATACGATGCACCCCCTTCAAGGGTCAGACAATTAGAAACAAACACAAACCAACCTTGTCGGTGTCGACTTCCCGAACGATACTGTCGAGAACCTCGATATCAGTTTCGCCAGACTCGTCCGTCAAGGCATCCCTCAGCTCCCCAAATTCGATATATCCGCTCCCATCTCTGTCGAAGAAGGTGAAGGCCCTTCTGAAGTGCTCGTCGTTCTCGACCCTCTGCAAGTGTATGGTGACCGCAACGAACTCTCCGTAGTCCAACACTCCGTTCCCATCTACGTCGGCCTTTCAACAGCAGCATATTTTTTTGCAAGTGAATCGCGAAAATTCGATCGTATTTTGTATTGAGAGAAGGGAAAGGGAGAGGCTTTCTTTCTTACCACTTCCATGAGCAGTTTGATCTCGGAATCGGCGAGCTGAGAGCCCACCTTTCGAAGGCCAGTTTTTAGTTCCTCGTAAGTGACTTTCCCGTCGTTGTTCGTGTCCATTAGTGTAAACATTTCGCGGATTACTTCCACCTCTTCGATGGACAGATGTTCTGCTATTACCTATATACATAGGGGGCCGAAATGATCAAATCGATGAAACTCGGGGCTGTTTGAATGCTTTGAAAGATCGTTGGGCCTATGAGCTTACCCTCAATGCTTTCTTCTTGAATTTGTTCATTGCTGAGAACTGCTTGAGCCTCGCCCTGACTATATCTCCCAAGGGAACGTTCGAGGCCTTCTTCGAATTCTGCAGCCATGGATGGTCTAACAAGAAAAGACAAGCAAGCACATTACAGACGTATCTTACAGCAAGATAGCAGTGAGAAAATTCGAACGTTAATTTGCAGAATGTGTTTTATTCAGGTTAATTATCGATCCAAAGCATAGAGTTTTCAGAGTAATTCAAACGACCCACCACTAGGGAAATTAATAAATGAAACTTTTCCATGACTTTTGCTCTCAGCATGCTTCTATCCAACAGATAGATTAAACACTGAAAAGTTAGCAACATGAAGCATATGCCCACCACCACTTTCGCTTTTCATTAATGCATTCAAGAATCCTTTTTCAATACAAAATTGAAAAAAGGAAAGGATTTTGTTACCAAGAACTTGCTGGGCTGTCAGGCGCTTTCTGGGGTCGGGCTCTAACATCTGCCTAACGAGGCTCTTTGCACCTTCCGAAATCTGAGGCCATGGCTCTCTCTTGAAATCAAGATTTCCTCTTAGAATCGCCAGTGCAACGCCTTGCTCGGTTTCTATAGTAGATTATGAGCCAAAAATTTAAACTCGGGTCGAATAAATGCAAGAATTAAATGTGGCTTACCAGCCCAAAAGGGAGGAACGCCACACAACAAAATGTAAAGAATGACTCCAGCGCTCCAAATATCGACCTCGGGCCCGTAATTCCTTTTCAAAACTTCGGGTGCCATGTAATAAGGGCTTCCCACGATCTCCGTGAACCTTTCACCTGTGATTTCGAGTCAATTATCTGATCTTAAGTGACTGATCGATGTTCGGGCGAAATAACAAAAAGACTTAATATTCATTTCTCAGATTCCCATAGCAGAAACAGTCATGATATGAAGCTATAAGTAAGTATATCCCATGTAAACGATCCAATATCAACTTCACCAGCCATATCTTGATCCTACCGTGAAGTACGAGGTATGTATGTACTAATCATAGGATGAAACTACTGAAATTGCTACCAAAAGCGGTAAAATGAAAAGAAAGAAAGAAAGAAAATATCATATCCAAGATAGTCATTGCCAAACACCAAAAAGTCCTACACAGTAAAAAGGTAAAGCTTGTTTTTTCTTGGTTTTTGGGGCAGGGCAGCCATGATTTAGAGCAAAAGAAAAATGAATTTTTAAATCAAATCGAGGCCGTACCAGGTTTGAAGAATACAGACAATCCAAAATCGATGGCCTTCAACACGGAATTCTCCTTCTTGTTGGCGAACAGAAAATTCTCAGGCTTCAAATCCCTATGCATCACCCCATTTTCGTGGCACATAAGCACCACCTCCGCCACCGTCTTCGCCACGGCCGCCGCCCCGCGCTCGCTGTAATGTCCACGCGCCACTATCCTGTCGAAAAGCTCCCCGCCCTCGCACAGCTCCATCACCAAATGAACAGCGTCGGTGTCCTCGTAGGCGGCCCTCAGCCGCACGAGGTTGGGGTGCTCGGGGAGCGCCGACATGATGGCGACCTCGCGTCGGACGTCCTCCACGTCCACCGCCGTACGGAGCTTCCTCTTGGAGATTGACTTGCACGCGAGTTGCTCGCGCGTGTCCCGATCGGTGCACAGGTAGGTTATCCCAAACTCCCCACGGCCGAGCTCTCGGCCGAGGATGTACTTGTCGGTGATGCGCGTGGGGTAGTATGGAAGGTCTTTCAACACTCTGAGGGACGGATTCGAGCTGGAATTGGAGTATGGGTTCGGGCGAGTTTCACGGCGGGGCTTGGCGGCGCGTTCGCCGGAGGTGGGTTTTGGATTAAGGCAGGCGTTGCAATTTCCCATGACGTCTGACAATAGCTTTCAACGATAACAGAGCGAGAGAGTTTTATACGCAGATAGGAATCCGTAAAAAGGCTTTCACGGCTGAGTATTTCCAGGGCGGAGTTAACGGCGGCGACGGTGGTGGTTGTGGTGGTGGTCGGAAGTAGAGAGCATGGACGATGACGATGAGTTGGGTTTTTTAGCTACTTTCGAAAAACATTCAAATTTTATTCCTTTACTCGGTTTTAACCTTATCATTTAATTGGCATTTATAAATATTCTCTTATTAATTAAGATTTTTATTATTATATCAATTGTTGTACTAAGTCTTGTGACGCATCATGTCATTCAAAGACCCAAGATATATAATGAATTAAACAACAGTGTATGAAATTAAAATTTCTTTCTGTGGTCGTTGGATTTTCCATGGTAAGGAACCTATCACCAAAAGGTATTTTAATCGCTCGTATTTAATTATGCGAAAATATAGGTTTAGATCACCAAAATCGATATTCAATTTTGTTTGGCTATAATAATTGCAAATGTTACTTTGCTTTATATGTCACATGCAATCATTTTTTCAACAACATAAGTTAGCAGGCTGATAAGTTAGGATTTATTTTACTATAGAACGAAGTACCCAAATTTATTACTATAAGTAAAATTAGTGTTAATCAAATATGTTGAATCAACAATATATGTAGGATCCAAATTAATAATTTTACTTTCTTTTTGTTAATTAAATGTGTCCGGCGTCATGTATGGTCGGAATGAAAAACAACTAATCAAAGAAAAAGACGTACTATTAGATATTTAGATAGTCTAGAGGAAGAAGGAAAAACATTATGTGCTGAAAACTAAATAAACATTTTGAGGTAATGAAATGAGATAGAAAATTGTTGTATATATAATAATTATAGTTTTACCAAGTCATCATCCTCATGAGAGAGACACCATTAAAGCGCCGCATGATTGGTCCATAGACCTTTACAAACGACCAAAATTGAAGAAATAATAATGAAAGCTAAGTTTTGATTTTTTACTTTTTAATTTTTTGCGTGTTGTATAGTTGATAAAATACAAATATAAAGCTTTGTCGACAAGCTATAACTTTTTTAATCTCGTGAAATCGAGTCATTATTCGTTGAACAAGGTCGTTGAAGGTTGACCTCGTTATATTTGGATTTTGTACTTAAATTACATGCAATGGATAATAATATATTTACAAAAAACCTCTGATGAGTTAAGACCCTAACATTATATACTAGTAATCTTTGCACCCCGTGTCTACAATTAATATAATAGTGAAAGAAAAAAGTAGTTTACTCTGCTCATGTATGTAGTTGGTAATTTTTTATAGTAAATTTGTTATTTATTTATATTTTGATTACCGTATTTAAGTGGAGAACAAACAGTATTGATTTACCTAAATATAGATAATAAAGAATGTTATAATAGTAATTATCTTATAAAATTAAAATTGTCATGGCACAGACTACGTGGCCCTAAGCATTAATAAAATAGAAAGATGTATGTATATTAATAAAAATAAGATAAATGTATGTAAAATGCATTAACCATTGGATGATATGCAGAAAGTAAAAAGTGCATAAAATTTTCGCCAGCAATGGAGCGACCTTGCAATTTTTTTTATCAGAAAAACGAATCGTTAATATATGGAAACAAATTAGGAAACGGTATTGATAATTCTATTATCTTTTATTTTTTCTTAATGGTTCCCTTTCTCTTGAGAAAAAAATGACTTTTTAGCTTATTCACATGACTTTTTTACACCTTTTTTCTTTATTTTGTTTTCCTTTCCCCAATAATTAACTATTTCTTTATACCCTGTCATCATGTGGCATGCATGCACATCTATTTCTTTTAAAAAAAATTTCAAGAAAAAAAGGCAACCCCTCATCATTTTTACTTATGATGTACAGCCTAGCCATATAATGTATATTTATTTAGGATATTAAATGACAATCTTAGAAATCTTAACTTTAAGCAATTTATATGCAAACGAAGTCCACCTTTATGAATATTATGATTCCATATAAATGGGTTTCTCAGACTAATTTCAGCTCATTTATGACACTAAAGCCCATTTACTTCTTTAAAGCCCAACCCTTAACTCCTGACGACGTCGTTCGACTTCGCTTTAACCCTTGACACGAACTCGGCTTCAGGTTTCGAGCTGCAGAAGACCAACTGTTGAAGAAAGAGAGAAGAGAATAAGATGAATGCGCCTGATCGTTACGAGCGATTCGTGGTCCCAGAGGGCGTCGCCAAGTAATACAGCTTCGGTTTTCTCTCTTTGATCGCATATGTGTACGATTATGTGTTGTATTTTCCTGGGACGCATTAAATTGGGAATTTTTGATTTGGTTATAGGGTCTCGTACGAGAGAGACACCAAAATCATCAATGCAGCGTCGTTCACGATCGAGCGTGAGGATCATACGATTGGAAACATTCTTCGAATGTATGTGTATACGTTTCCTCCCTTTTTATTTTCGCCATGATTTGGCTTTAATTCTTCCGTTAAAAGCCCTAAATTTGATTTTTTTTGGTGGGTTGCTTATTTGATTATATCAGGCAGTTGCACAGGGATGAGAATGTGCTTTTCGCTGGCTACAAATTGCCACACCCCCTCCAGTACAAGATACTTTTGAGGGTTTGTGCTTCTTTTTTCCTATTAATTTTGTTTACCATGAAATGTCTGTATGTGCCTAATTATCATGTTATCGTGTTCAAAGAATCAGTTTTTGTATGATGTATTTTTATTTTGGGCTACACTGATTTGGTGATGACTCCTTTATAGATACATACTGTGGGTTGTGATCTTTAGGGGAAGCACTCGATTTCCTACTTTTCTGTTCCGTGGATGAATCCCTAATTGGAATGGGTTGATGGAGGATTAATAAGGTTTATTCCCGTTTTGGAGAAAGTTTTCTTGTTTTGCTTCGGAAGATAGTTGTATTTGAACTGCTTTGTATTCTTAGAGATCTTTCGCATACTCACGGAAATTGCGTAGAGTGTATGCTCTACCGGTTTCCTCATGGTTATGGCATATAATAATATCCTCATTATTGGTTTCTTATTGTTGTTTTTATTGTTACATTAAAAAACTCCAATGGGCTTTGGTGCATTCAGTTGTCGATTTCTGCAGATCCACACGAGCAGCCAATCTTCACCTATGCAAGCCTATAATCAAGCCATCAATGATCTTGACAAGGAACTTGACCACCTTAAGATTGAATTTGAGGTAGTTATACGCCTATCACAATCTCGGATAACTTTTCATGGCATAATTATTTACACGAGCCTTCGTTATGTTAGATCTTTGCTTCATATTACCAATCTTTTTTTTTTTCTCGCAGACCGAGTTAGTGAAATTTGCTGGGAAGCAACCAACGGACTACTAAGTGGTGATGTTTTCACTGATAACCTTTCCAATGCAATGTCTCTGTTTTTCAGAAGCTTGGATAGTTATTAGGTACTTTTCTATTACCTGTCTAAAGATGTTTCATTAGCTGCTCCTTGTGTAATAATACAACAGCGAACATGTTTGATATGCGTGTCAAGCATATACCAAAAACTGCTGCTGAATTTAAATTCAAACTCCAAGAATGCAAAATTCGAGGGAGTAACACCTTAAAGTCAACTCCTTTGAAGTAAGAATAAAGAGCAACGGTGGTAATAACTAATAGGGTAATAATGTAGACAATGCCATGCATATATATCTTAGATGATGAACAGACTCTAATCGAAGAACTGGTTAGTTACGAGTGTGTATGGCTGAGAGTATTAAGAAGGATTGGGGCTGAGAGTATTAAGGAGTGGGGGGTTTGTATTAATTAAAGTAGTGTTTAGTTGAAAGATTTATTAAAGGTGAGATTTACTTACTGGATTGCTATTCACCGCCCCTTTTTTCCTAGTCACCGCCCCCTAAAGGGCTTGAAAAATGTCATTTTTGCCCTTTTGAAGTAAATTTTTTATTTAAAGTCCTTTTCCAGACAACAATTTTTATATCGCAATCAAACATTCAAATCAGACTAAAACAAAACAAAAAAACGTTCAAATCGCAATCAAACATTCAAATCAGACTCAGACAAAACAAAACAAATTAACGTAAAATTCGTTCGTACGTATGTGAATTATCGAACTTGATTCGATCACGCACCAAAAAAGTCCCGACCGAAAAACAGTCTCGTCTTTTCGGGCCGGACCGAAAAATAATTTCGGCCACATCAAGGCAGGACCGAAACATAATTTCGGTCGTACCTTGAGGTGGCCGAAAAGAAATTTCCGCCCTGATGGTTACAACCGAAATTATGTTTCGGTCGAGACTGGTCCGATCGAAATTAAGTTTCGGTCTGGACAGCTCTGACCGAAATTTCGTTTCGGTCGAAACCGTCGGGGCCGAAAATATATTTCGGCCGGCACCTAATATATATATTTTTTTAATTCGATTATTTAATTAGAGTATTTAATTAGATTATTTAATAAGATTATTTAATTAGATTATTTAATTGGATTATTTAATTCGATTAGTTAATAGGATTATTTAACTCGATTATTTAATTGGATTATTTAATTTGATTATTTAATTGGATTATTTAATTCGATTATTTAATTGGATTATTTAATTAAATTATTTAATTGGATTATTTAATTCGATTATTTAATTGGATTGTTTAATTGGATTATTTAATTGGATTATTTAATTTGATTATTTAATAGGATTATTTAATTCGATTATTTAATTGGATTATTTAATTGAATTATTTAATTGGATTATTTAATTCGATTATTTAATTCGATTATTTAATTAGATTATTTAATTGGATTATTTAATTTGATTATTTAATTGGATTATTTAATTAGATTATTTAATTGGATTATTTAATTGGATTATTTAATTCGATTATTTAATAGGATTATTTAATTCAATTATTTAATTGGATTATTTAAAAGAGAAAAATATTCCAATGGATAATTTATATATTATATTCGGGTCCAGCCAACCCCGGCCCGATCCCCGACCCGAAACCCGTCCGGTATATATTATATATATAATTTATTTTTTCGTATTATACTTATATATATGTCATAATTGTTAATAAAAAGCTATGTAGCCCAATGGATAAGTACTTTCTTTATCAAGTAGAGGTCATGGGTTCAATTCATATATACTACTAAAAAAAAAAAAACGAAAAAGCGAAAATTAATCGGGTTTGGCGGGCCGAACTGAGATTTCGGCCGGGCCTGTGCACAGGCCAAACTGGAATTTCGGCCGGGCCCGTGCGGGCCGAACAATAATTTCGGCCGGGCCTGTGCGGGCCGAAAATGTTGATCGGCCCGAACACAGCCCCGCCGAAATTATTGTTCGGCCCGTGCGCAGCCCGGTCGAAAATTGCGTTCAATTTTCCTTATCGATCGATCGTTCGAATTTATTTGTGTATGTAGTTTTCAGTATTTCGTACCAGAATATATATTTAGTTAGTTTTTTCTTTTAAATTAATTTAAATATCATAAGGGCAAAAAGGTCATTTTCAAGCCCTTTAAGGGGCGGTAACTAGGAAAAAGGGGGCGGTGAATAGCAATTTCCAGTAGTTAATACCCTCGTAAAGTAGCTAAAGTTACCCTTTCACATATCTTTAGTTAATCTCGGGCATTTAGAACAAACTAACAAATTTATTTATAAAATATTAAGTTCGAAATCATCTACCAAACACATCCGACATCATTATTTAAATCAGTCAACCAAACACTACATGAATTCATACGCTCCATTGTTTAAACTCAACTAAAACTAATAGTTAGTCTTAACACATCTTACTACAAATTAGACGTTTCTTACTACTACTGCATTTAGTGCGTATGTTAAATAATTAGTCGGTAATTTAAATAAATCCGACTCCTAGAAGATAGTTGGGGGTGTGTGGGTCGGAGTATACATTGTTTTGTTATAGGCTGTGCTTTATATCCAGCCCTAATGCGAAAGACAAGGATGTCCTTGATTTATGTGCAAACAGTGAGGAAATATGTAATCAAATAGATGACGGTGAATAAACATAAAAGTGATTATACATCACGGAATCACGGAGACCTTAATTAGGTACATAATATTTAATTATATAAACCGATGGTTATCTGTAAAAGCCTTCTTTTTCCTTTTATTTGTTTCATCTTTTTCCTCTCCTCATCACATCTTTTTCCTCTCCTCATCAAACGACGTAGACCGATAATGCACCATCACACCTTCATTAGCACTTTTAGCCAAAATGCAGCAAGAATACGTTGATTTCAATATATCTTTTTTTTTTTTTTTTTTTTTCGGATGATGGAGGCAGTGACAACTTAGATAACATTAAAATATAAGTCAGCTTTCCCATAAATAACGACGTCATGATCATCACAACTTTACACTAGAGACAAGCAGAAATAGTGAATTTTTAAATTGGAAGTGCACTAATAGTTGAGTTGTCTAAAGCGTTCCAAAACTAAACAACATTTTCAATTTTTATTGTTATTGTTTTCATTTTCACCACAAAATTATTTAGAATTTGCAATTGTTTACTCTCATACAAATAAGCGATATTTGTAATATTTAACCCTAATCTATTTTAATAATTTATCTCAGTCATTTTCTTAACCTCGGTTCATTTTAGCTTGCTTATGATACTCAATATCTTGGTGCATACCATTCAAACAACTGCAAGAATTCTTCTATTTCCAGTGAACTGAACTGATATTGTATGATCATTTACAAACTTGTGTAGTAATGAGAAATACGTAAATGTAGGAATATTTTATATGCGAGAAAACTTTTAAATAAACGATGTTGTGTAATATCCAATAAAATATGGTTTTCCATATCGCATAATATCTATCTCTATAAAAGTTCTCATAGTTCGTCATCATTATTTTTCATTGAGCTTTTCTTGCGAGATTTTCGATTCATTTCTCATGGATGTCGCCGAGCTCGCTTTCATACGACTTTTTTGTTAAAAATATAAGTATCCGTAAAATATTGCTTCTTTGAAATAATGAGGGCAAAAATTAGTAATCTTAAATGGTTTTTGTTAGGATCGGACGTATAAATGAACACTCGGGCAGAATATTGGCAGCAATTAATCAACAGCGCAGCGAAATAAAACGGAAATCACACGTCGATATAACGTGGAAAACCCCCTTCAAATCGACCGGGTAAAAACCACGGGACCAAACGATCCAAAATCCACTATCACCATGAGCAAGTACAGCCACCTCGAAATGTAAATCCCTTCGGGGAGAATGAAGATCAATGAGTCTTCTACCTTCTCCTAAAATTTCAGGTCAATCCGACAATATTTGCCCCTTCAAAAGTGAGAAAACCGAATCTGCTGCTGGTAAAAGGAAGTGATGAAAAATTCTATTTTTTTCTTGAGCAAAGAGGGACCCGATCGATCTGCTGCTCCTCTCTCTTATTAGCTGTATGTGGGCTGAAGAATGGGCTGAAAAAATTACTCATTGTTGGGCTTTTCCGGAACATAGTTGGGAGCCCAAATAACCCAACAAATCTCCCCCCTCACGACTATGTGGAGGAAATCGCCAAACCGGCGGTCGTACAACAAGCTTCAAACTTCGATCTCACCAATGACTTAGTCATCATATCAGCTCCATTATCATCGGTGTGAATTTTCTCAACTTCAAGTTGCTTGGTATCTAAAATCTCACGAATCCAATGATAACGCATATCAATATGCTTCGACTTCTCCTGAAACGTCGGATTCTTACTGCGATGAATCGCACTCTGGCTATCACATAATAAGACATACCTTTGCTGATCAAAACCAAGCTCACTCATGAAGTTCTTCAACCAAATAAGCTCTTTACAAGTCTCCGTAACAGCTATAAATTTTGCCTCTGTCGTAGACAATGCAATACACTTTTGAAGTCTGGACTGCCAAGAAACGGCTCCCCCTGCAAAAGTAATCAAATAGCCCGAAGTATATTTCCTCGTGTCCACATCTCCGCCCAGATCTGAATCTGTATAACCAACAAGAATAGGCTCGTCAGAACCGAAACACAATCTCATGTTGGACGTACCTCGGAGATATCTCAAAATCCATTTCACAGCATTCCAATGCTCTTTCCCTGGATTAGACATGAATCTACTAACAACTCCAACTGCACGAGCTAAATCGGATTGAGTACACACCATAGCATACATATGACTACCAACCGCAGATGAATAGGGAACTCGGTCCATAACTTCTTTTTCTTTCTCGTCTGTAGGACACTGTGTCATGCTCAATCTAATAAAGGTAGCAAGAGGCCGGTTTAGCTCTCTCCATGCTAAAGCATTGCAGTACCTTTTCGATGTACTTTTCTTGAGATAACCACAACTTTTTCTCTTTTCGTTCACGTGTGATATTCATCCCAAGAATGCATTGAGCTGGCCCTAAATCTTTCATTGCGAAATACTTGCTCAAGTCCTTCTTTAACGTGTAGATTCGAGATGGCGAAGAACCTACAATAAGCATGTCATCAACATAGAGTAATAAAATGATGATATCATCGTTAGGGAATCTCTGCATAAAAACACAATGGTCAGTATCATTCTTCTTATACCCTTCTTGAATCATCACCGACTCAAACTTCTTATACCATTGCCTCGGAGCTTGTTTCAAGCCATACAAGCTCTTTTTTAATTTGCAGACATAATTCTCCTTTCCTCTCTGAACGAAGCCCTCGGGTTGCTCCATATAAATTTCTTCATCAAGATCACCATGAAGAAAAGCAGTCTTGACATCCATCTGTTCAATCTCAAAATCAAGACTAGCTGCCAAACCCAAAACGACACGGATAGAAGTCACCTTCACAACTGGTGAAAAATCTCACTAAAATCAATCCCATGCTTCTGACTAAAGCATTTGACAACCAACCTGGATTTAAATCTGGAAGAAAGTGAGTGCTCTTCATGCTTCACCTTGTAAATCCACCTGTTCTTCAAGGCCCTTTTACCTTTAGGAAGCTCCACCAGTTCATACGTGTCATTTGCTCGTAAATCCATCTCTTCTTTCATAGAAGCAATCCACTTGCCTCTATCTGGACTATGAATGGCTTCATCATAACTCTCTGGCTCTCCTTCACTAGTAAGAAGTACAAACTCGTCGGATGAGTAACGAGTAGAAGGTCGTCGCTCTCTCGTAGATCTTCTAACAGAAGGTTCTGGCAAGTCAACATGTGTCTCCTCCTACTGAGCAACATCATCAGCAACTTGATCATCGGGTTGATTCTCAGCTTCACCTGGATTTGGTGTAAGTAGGTGATCTAGATCAATCAAGTGGTCATTCTGAATAACTGCTTTTTCTGACTTCTCGATATCCTCAATCGTCTGATCCTCCGTGAAGATAACATCACGGCTCCTGATAAGCTGCTTATCAACGGGATCATAACATCTGTAGCCAAACTCGTCATCGCCATAGCCAAGAAAAATGCACTGTCTTGTTTTGGCATCCAACTTTGATCTCTCATCTCTTGGGACATGCACAAAACACTTGCACCGGAAACTCTCAAGTGGTCATATGAGACATCCTTACCATACCAGACTTTGTTAGGAACATCACCCTGCAAGGCAACTGAAGGAGTCAAATAAATAATACGAGTAACCGTATATAAAGCCTCACCCCAAAAATGTTGAGGTAACTTTGCTTCTGACAATAAGCATCTGACTCTCTCCATCAATGTCCTGTTCATTCGTTCAGCCAAACCATTCAACTGAGGAGTCTTAGGAGGTGTTTTCTAATGTCGAATACCATATCGTCGACAATAAGCATCAAATGGCCCGATATATTCACCTCCGTTGTCCGTTCTGATGCACTTCAACTTCTTCCCTGTCTCGCGCTCAACAGAAACATAAAACTCAATAAAAGCGTCAAGTACCCGATCCTTTGACTTCAAAGTGCGAACTCATAACTTCCGTGAATGATCATCAATAAATGTGACAAAATAAGAAGCACCTCCAAGCGACTTCACCTTCAAATGACCGCAAACATCTGAGTGAACTAACTCAAGCAAAGCATCCTTCTTATGAGGTGGATGATGATGAAAAGAAAATCGTTTCTGCTTTCCAGCTAAGCAATGCTCACATCTGTCTAACTTAGCGCCTTTCAAGCCGGGGAGTAAATTCTTCTTGGCCAGACAATCAAGCCCTTTCTCGCTAATATGACTCAATCTCCGATGCCAAAGACTAGGAGAATTCCCGCTATCAACTGCGTTCACAACACTAGCAGAAACATTAGTATTAAGCCAATACAAATTTGAAAATTTCTTACCACGAGCCACTATCAAAGAGCCTCGAGTGATCTTCCAAAGTCCATCACCAAAGTGGCAAGAATAACCCTCATCATCAAGCTTTCCAGTAGAAATGAGATGCAATCGAACATCAGGAGCATGCCTGACCTCCTTCAATACCAAATTCGAACCCAATCCTGTGTCCAAACAAATAGTGCCAATGCCTATCACCTTCGCCAAACCATCATTGCCCATCTTCAAGACTCAAAAACGCCTGGAGTATATGATGCAAAGAATTCCCGATTAGCCGTAACATGATAAGTTGCACCGCTGTCTAAGACCCAACTAGTCTCGCCTTTCACAAGATTGATTCCCTCGTCATCATAAATAATAACAAGGTTATCTGGAGTAGTTGTGGTATTTACGCGATCATCACCGTCGTCAACATTTTTCTTCGACTGCTCCTTCTTCAACTTATAGCAATATCTCTTGATATGTCCTTTCTTCCCGGAGTGATGACACTCAAGATCCTTATATTTCGATCTTGACTTGCTTCTTTCTCTGCTCTTGCCTCGGTTGTTAGAACTCTGGCCCGCATGCCTACTTCTCCCCTATCTTCAGTAACCAACACCTCAGAAAGTGACGAAGTACCTTGCGTTTTCCTTCTCACCTCCTCATTCAAGACACCGCTCTTGACATACTCCAAGGTTACCAATCCACCAGGAGCCGAGTTGGTTAATGAGATTCTGAAACTTTCCCACGAATCTGGAAGAGTATTTAATAGCCATAAACTGAGTACTTCTTCAAACTTAATGCCATGCCAAACAACTGATCAAAACATCCTTGAAACTCATTGATGTGGTCAGAAATAGACTTGCTCTCATGATATTGCAAATTCATCGCTTGCTTCAAAAGAAACAGTTTATTGTTATCTGTTTTGGAAGCATACAACGTCTCAAGCTTTTCCCACGACGTCTTGGCATGTGTCTCATTTACAATATGGTTCAATACATTGTCTTCAACCCATTGCCGAATAAAGCCACATACTTGAAGATGCTCAAATTCCCATTCTTCATCAGTTTTTGAGTCGGGCTTTGCTGTAGCGAAAATCGAAAGATGCAATTTCTTCAAAAAAAAAAGATCCTTCATCTTGCCTTTCCACTTGTGATAATTCGTGCCGCTCAAACAAACCACAAATTCGCCTCCATCCTGCACTGATCAAAGAATACCGACAAAACCAATCGCAATCTCTGATACCACTTTGTTAGGATCGGACGTATAAATGAACACTCGGGCATAATATTGGCAGCGCAATTAATCAACAACGCAGCGAAATAAAACGGAAATCACACGGCGATATAACGTGGAAAACCCCCTTCAAATCGACCGGGTAAAAACCACGGGACCAAACGATCCAAAATCCACTATCACCATGAGCAAGTAGAGCCACCTCGAAATGTAAATCACCTCAGGGAGAATGAAGATCAATGAGTCTTCTACCTTCTCCTAAAATTTCAGGTCAATCCGACAATGTTTGCCCCTTCAAAAGTGAGAAAACCGAATCTGCTGCTGGTAAAAGGAAGTGATGAAAAATTCTGTTTTTTCTTGAGCGAAAGAGGGACCCGATTGATCTGCTGCTCCTCTCTCTTATTAGCTGTATGTTGGCTGAAGAATGGGCTGAAAAAATTACTCATTGTTGGGCTTTTCCGAAACATAGTTGGGAGCCCAAATAACCCAACAGTTTTGTGATGAAAATGAAAACAATAATAATTAAATCTTGAAAAACTTGTCTAATTTTCCAAAAGTTAATTATTATTGCAATTCCATTTTAAAAACTTAAACTAACTCTCAACTTTAAGTCTGTTCATTAATTTATTTCAACCAATTAATATGAGTTTTGGTGGCTTTGTGCCACGAAATCTTCAACACCGTGTAAAAGCATCATATGGTCCTTTATGATGGATGTGGAAATGAATTGATGGCTACTGAAAGCATTTCAGATCAGCCCTTGTATAAATTATCTTATTTTACTTCATTAAAGCGAAAGTAGCCTTTGACGGAAATGTCGTAGAAATTTTTGCCATCATACAACTGAATGTGATGTTGAGATATTTGATTTGTCCGAAGCACACCTAATATATATACCGTCCCTGCAGTATACAAAGTAAGATAATCATAACATATACAAGCAATAAATACATAGCAAGTCTCAGAATGTCAGCATACTTCGATTTAAGATATGCTTTCATCTTAATAATAAACATTTTGAAGTCCCAAACAACTTCCATGGCTTGGGAATGGGATCCATTTGACATAGTCACCACTGAACTCACATGGACTAAGCTTTTCCTACTCATTATCTTCTCTTTCATATTCTCCTTCGTCTTCATTGGGATACCATTCAATGTTTCGATTCAAAACGTTGCATCGATTCAGGTGAAGTTCAAGAAAATATCTCCACCGCTCATCTCGTCTTTCTTGGCTTCACTTATCTTCCCACAAAACACCTTTTGGTACCTTTATCCTGCAATTTTGTTCTTGTTTAAATGCCGAAGCTATTTATTGCATGCGCTGAGGAGTTTCCTTCTCTGGTTACACGTAGCATTAACCCTATTACCAGTTTTCAACATATTCATCACTTCGACCGCTAACGATTGGTTGAACGGAACCGATGGATCTGACGATGGAATCGATCGAGTTTAGGGTTTTAAACTAAGTGAATCCATGCAACAAATAGCTGTTGACGTACCCTTTTGCATGATAATAATGTATGGATTTCATGGTCTTACGTTGTATCGTTCAAATGTGTGTCTTTTTTACATTAGGTTGGTTCATGCGTCGGATGGATTCCCTCGATCTTTTCCTTTTTTTTTTTGTTTCTAATTTGTACTATGTTTGTTCCACTTGTGTTACTTCATTTGCAGTTTTGATACATCACTCCGTGCAACGAAATTGATTAAATATGTTAGTAAAAATAATTATTTACTTTTTCTTCTATGGTACAGTTGTATATTTGGGTTACTAATAAATCGATATTTTATTTCTTGTCAGTATATTTACAACTTTAAAATATATGTTATCTATCGAACGAAGATGTACCTTCGATTATTTTCAATATAAGTCCAAGTTCATACGTTGGCTGATAATAAGGAATATTTCATATCCACTTGGCTTCTTAGATGGAATATAGACAGTATATGTTCGAGTATTGTCGGTTCTTAGCTAGTGACATTTTTTTAATTATCAAATATAATTATTCAAAACGCTTTAACAAAGAATTAAGGGTTAGTTCTTGTTTTCAAACATTGTTGTAGTTGTAGTCAAGCTTAATTAAACAAATCCCATGTAATGGAATTATGGTTATTGGCATCAAAACTAGTGATGTGATTAAATAAAACAGAAATGTCATTCATTCATTCGTTTCCTTTCCGCAGAGCAATTTCAGTTATTATTACTTAGTCTGAATCTAATTCTAAACCCAATTTAATTCACCCAATTTGAACTGCTGATCAAGAAATGCCCTTTAAACAACACACGCACACAAACGGATCTTCTTACACTTACATTTTCTATTCCATTAAACTAGTTTTTTTACCCGTGCAAATGCACGGTATTAAATATATATAATTATTATTTAATGGTAGAAATATTAAATTATATATTTAGAGTGGGTAGTTATTGTACAACATGAAATAATGGGTAGTTTTTATTGTTTATATTTTATTTATTACAATTTAATTATATTTGCCACGTGTCGCAATGAGAACACTCCTACATTTCTATTCTTATATATAAGATATATCCCAAAAAAAAAAAAAAAAATCAACAGAGAGTTGAACCATTGTCATTCAAATACAACTTCAGTCTCAAGAAGAACTTCATGCTTTTCTTGCTTCTTCACTCACCTCTTCATCTGCATCATATCCTTTTTAAAGAGCCCATTTTCATACTTTTTAGCTCATCACAAGTTAGCCAAAGCCAAAAAAAATGGTGAAGACTCACTGCTCCGATCATAGGATGAAACTTCGAAGGGATCTTTGGAACGAAGCCGATGAGCCTCATTATTCTGGTAATTCTATCGAGTTCAAAACCTCGTTTTAAATTTCAGAACGTGCACTTATTAGACACCCATTGTTTTCACCGATCATAGGATGAAACTTCGAAGGGATCTTTGGAACGAAGCCGATGAGCCTCATTATTCTGGTAATTCTATCGAATTCAAAACCTCGTTTTAAATTTCAGAACGTGCACTTATTAGACACCCATTGTTTTCATCATTAGGATTAAGAAGATCAACTGCGAAAAGTAGCAAGAAAGGGACAGCTTCTGCTAACAATAACAACCAAAAGCAAGACCCTAAGCTAAAGTGCTTCACTCCTCAAGAAGAGGAATTAGTGATTCAGCTTCATGCAACTATAGGGAGCAGGTTATTTATCTCATCAATTTCTTGATGCAAAAATGAAAATCCTAATCACCATTTATGGATTCCTCCTCGATTCCCTTGCAGCAGATATAGATGCAAATGAAAACCCCAATCCCAATAGGCATGCTTCTTCTTCTTCTTCTGATAAAAATGATGCTTTTTTAGGTGGCCCATAATAGCACAACAGTTTCCAGGAAAAACAGACAACGATGTAAAAATCCTATGGAATAGTAAGCTAAGAAAGAAGCTCGCAGCCATGGGAATCGACCCAGCAAGACCTTTTCTCAGATCATCCCCGACTATCGTAACATAGGAGTTTTCCCCTTAGATGCTGATGCGAAACAAGCAAGTGTGCAAGTAGATGGTGAGGGTGCGACTACGGCTGGACAAGAAAATATTAAAGCGGTCGACGACCCACTTCACAACATAACCGGACCAATGACGAGATCAAGAAAGAAACAAATGGACGAGGTCTTGAATGGATTAATTCACCAAACATCTCAACGAGGTTCTACTCGTCCAATTAAAGAAGAACCTGACCAAATTCTACAACATCTTAAAAGTGAGATTGAATCAAGTGGGCTCGAGGCTATCTTACTACAGCAATTAGAAGCCCAACTAAGTCAAAATAATGGAATATGCTTCGATGGGTAGTTGGAAGGGCCAATGGAAATGAAGCATCATGCACACAGATCTTGGCTGCATGGGTATTGGAGCAAGACACTTTGACGACATAGGTTTCGATCGAATTAATCTAGTTATTAGAACCAAGTTAATTAAGTCATTAATTATTGGTTGACTGTTATCTTTATATTTTTCTTTTTGCATGTTGTTGAAGGGGGACTTGGTATTTTCGAACAAATCCTGAGCTTATTTGCTTTCGTTAGTTTCTCGCAAATTAGCTCGGTTTTGCTTTGCAATTTCGTCGACTTATCAACTAGTCTTTCGTGCGGTTTAACAAGCTGTGGCACTAGTACAAAAAAGGTAATGGGCGCCGGTTGTTATGGACTATAGGCACCCGAGAGCCCCCAACGCTGATAATATGAGTATAGGCGTCGGTTGTTAAGCGTCACCCATACTCAATTATTTGTGTCGGTTGTTTCGAACAACCGACGCCTATACTCAATCCGGCTAGGGGTGGGCATTCGGATTCGGGTTGGGTATCCGACCCGACCAGATCGGAAGAAAAATCGGGTTAGATGTCGGGTATCAGATTTAAACCCGATGCCCGACCATATACATTGGGTCGGGCATCGGGTACCCGCATTTGATCGGGTCGGGATCGGGTATCAGATTCTATCCGAAAACCCAATCCGATCCCACCCCTACAACCGGCGCCTATAGTCGTATATTTAAAAAAAATAATAATTTTGAGGATGCAGGAACAGGAACCATGTTAATCAGCTGAAGTTTTAACGGGACATAAGCAAAAGCGTGGACCATAATGAAGAGTGAATGGGCATAGAATTGAATGAATTCGCGGATTATCAAACAAGTACATGACCATTTCATGATCATTAAAACACAAAAATCTTGCTGATAAAATGGAAAACTAATGCATTCACGTATGCAAGATGATTGAATCTCAATGCCAATCGTATATAGTTCCAAATAAATTCACCCCACAAATCCAACAATCGCATTCTCAATTTGTCTACACTAGTAGAAATGACTTATAGGCCACGACATTATGGGCGACTGGTGTACACAATCTGTCGCCTATAATAGACGCGGTGGTATTTATGTAATTTTTTTAAGTTTCGGTGAACATAGGCGACGAGTGTCTTATAACAGCCGTCGCCTATGCGTTAAGTATACTCTGGACGACGGTTCGGAACTAAAAACCCGTCGCCCAACCCTTTAATTTTTTTAAAAAATTATTATTTTTTAGTTATAGGCGACGGTTGTTTCACGAAAGAAAGCCCGTCGCTCAATATTAATTTATTTAAAAAAAATTATATTTTTTGATCATGGGCGACGGCTTTTTCTCTCACAACCGTCGCCCATGATTTGTTAAAAAAAATTAAAAATATATATGTCATGGGCGACGGTTACGGGATTTTTTCGTAGAAACCGTCGCCCATGAGTCTTTAAATTAATCTTCTTCTTCCTCACTTCATTGTTTCGAACAGACGAAGAAAAAACGAAGTGGCCCGCGGCTTTGGCGATTTTCCGGTGCAATTGAAGCTTTTCCGACGTATCCGAGCTTGGAGAACACGGTAAGAACTCCATTTAGCATTTCCCCTCTTTGTATTTAGCGATTTGCGGCTTGGACGTTTCGAAATTGGTGTTTTTCGAAAATTGGGGGTTTCAAATTTTCGAAAATTTGGAGCTCAATTTATGTGATTTCGTAGTTTATTCGTGTGTTATGTTTGATTTAAGGTTGATATTGATCTTTATCTTTGCGAAAATTAGGTATTTTGGTGAAGTTTGGACATTAGGGATTTTTTGGGTCGAATTTGGCCGCGGCCTCACCTTCATCGGCGATATTTTCCGGCGACATCGACTCTTTTTGACGTTTTCGGGCTACGACAACACGGTAAGATCTCTTCTAACCATTTTTCTCATTGTAATTTGGCGAATGTGTTGAATTCTTCGAAAATTGAGGTATTCATAAATATCTATTACGAAATTTTGGGTATCACGTGCGTAATTTTGGCTTAGACCCTTGTTATATTTGATTTGAGGTTGATATTGAGCTTATATTTTGTGAATCGTAGGTTTTGAGTCAAAACTTTGGAGGATTTGGGCAATTTGGGCGAATTTGGGGTGATATTCTTGCTTTAGACAGCTATACGTAAGTTTTCAAACTCATATTTGATTTGTATGCATTCGTCTTTGTGAATTTAAGTTTCTATTTAAGCTTAGATACCCGTTCAAGGTTTTCTCATTAGGAGAAAACCTTGAATGGTCCCTGTTTGGGACCGTTCTTAAACGTCCAATGTCGCTTTAGGATGTAAATGTGTGTTTAAGCGTCGATGTTGATGAAAAATTTGGTTTACGTTTCCCTTAAATGTTCTCTGGGTAGACATATGGATTGTATGTATATCATTTTCATATTTTTTCTTCTACTTGGAGAACTGTGGGGAAATGCTGCCGAATTTTTGTCAACATAGAAGCTCAAAGACACATTTACAAGCGATAGTGAATGTTTAAAATGGGTTAGGTGGAGCGATAAGGATCCTATCAAAGCCTCTCGATCGATTGTACTTGCTTTTATATGAATTACTTGTAAATTTTTATTTGTATAGTACTTTAGGCTATTGAAATGGATCGAGGTTGGATGTATAGTATGCGAAGGGTGTTGACGAATTTATGAGATGTGCCGAACAGAATCGTAGAAAAAAAAGGCAATCGAAAATTTCGTGCCCGTCGTAATTGCAATAACATGAACTGGTGGAATAGTGATGTTGTGAAGGAACATTTGCTAATAGCCGATTTTAAACCTGGGTATACGAATTGGATATGGCACGGTGAAGTCATCGTAGATATAGCTAGTTCTGCGGGTGTCAGAACTAGTACAAGAGTGCCACTAGATTTGGAGGACGATGTCGTAGCTGAAGATTCTTTGGCCGACGATAATGATCGTACCGAGGACATGTTGCATGATGTCCAAGAGGATTTTGAAGAACATCCTCCCATATTTGACAGCCTTGTTAAGGAACAATATTCCTTTGTACACCGCGTGCTCAAAGTACACAAAGTTGTCTACTGTCTTCAAGCTGCTGAACGTTAAGGCTAAATTTGGTATATCAGACAAGTGTTTCTCAACACTTCTAGAAATATTCGCGGATATGCTTCCAGATGTCAATGAGCTTCCGACGTCAACCTCCGAGGCAAAGAAGCTATTGTGCCCATTGAATTTACAGTACGAAAGAATACATGCTTGTCCCAATGACTGCATACTTTATAAGGAGATTACGAGTCGGCTGATAAGTGCTCGACATGCGACACCTGGTGTTATAAGAGAAAAGACGAAGTAGGTGGCCCCCCACTAAGTTTTTTGGTACTTACCAATAATTGCAAGACTAAAACGCATGTTCTCAAACGCCGATGACGCTAAGATGTTTAGATGGCATGATGAGGAAAGGAAAAAGGATGGAAAATTGAGACATCCAGTGGATTCCCCGCAGTGGAGGAACATTGATTCGATGTATCCTGAATTTGGAGGTGAGGCGCGAAATCTCCGGTTGGGGCTTTGCACTGATGGAATAAACCCTTTTGGTGATTTGAGCAGCCGTCACAGTACTTGGCCGGTGCTGCTTTGTATGTATAACCTCCCTATGTGGCTTACGATGAAAAGAAAATATATCATGTTGTCGTGTTTAATCTCCGGTCCAAAACAACCCGAAAATGACATTGATGTCTACTTGGCTCCGTTGATCGACGATCTGAAAGCATTATGGTACAAAGGAGTTGAAGTGTACGATGCATCAATCAGATCACGGTTTACGCTACGCGCCATGATATTCTGTACCATAAATGATTTCTCGGCTTACGGGAATCTGTCTGGCTATAGTGTAAAAGGCAAGAAAGCGTGTCCAATTTGTGGGGTTAATACGGATAGTTAGTGGTTGAATAACTGCTGGAAACAGACCTACATGGGCCATCGAAAATTCCTGCCACATACCCAATAGAACGAAGAAAAAGCTTATACCACTGTTTAACGGAGAAAGCGAGACTTCAAGGGCTACAATACCATTGAATGGCACAGAATTGAGCGATATCGTCGCACACATCAATACTCAGTTTGGTAAAAAGTGCAAAACATCGAAAGATGGCAATGTCTGAAAAAAACGATCAATATTTTGGGAGCTACCTTATTGGGAGAACCTCGACGTCAGACACTTCATCGATGTGATGCACGTTGAGAAAAACGTGTGTGATAGCATTGTAGGCACTCTTTTAAATATGCCTGATAAGACAAAAGATGGACTAAAAGCCAGGCTTGACATGGTCGAACTTCGAATGCCTGAGCTAGCACCGATCGAAAAGGGAAAGAGGACTTTCCTTCCCCGGCTTGCTTCACACTTAGCAGGGCTGAGAAGTTAAATTTTTGCCAGTGTATAAAAGGTATTAATGTCCCATCCGGTTATGTCAGTAACATAAGGAGATATGTCTCGATGAAAGACTTGAAGCTGGTGGGGTACAAGTCTCATGACTGTCATGCATTGATGCAGCATCTGCTGCCGATCGCAATCCGTGGTATAATGCCGAAGCATGTTCGTCATTGCATTTCAAAATTGTGTTTCTTTTTCAACACAATATGCAATAAAGTACTTGATCCCGAGGTCCTAGACGAGCTACAAGCAGATGTTGTAATAACATTGTGCCGCTTCGAGATGTTCTTCCCTCCGTCTTTTTTCGACATAATGGTGCATCTAGTCGTTCATCTAGTTCGAGAAATCAAGATATGTGGACCCGTGTACATGAGATATATGTATCCATTTGAACGGTATATGAAGATCCTTAAGGGATATGTTAGAAATCGGTATCGTCGCGAAGGTAGCATAGTTGAAGGATACACTACAGAGGAATGTGCTAGTTTTGCTCTTCGTACTTGGCAAATGTTAAAGCGGTTGGGATACCTATGTCTCGCCACGATGGACGACTAGGAGGAAAACCATTGACGAAACCACAGTACAAGACAGTATCGCGAGAACTATACGATAGTGCACATTTCCTCGTGTTGCGTCATATTCCTGAACTGCACCCGTTTATGGAGGAGCACATGGCTAGCTTACAGACTATTTTTAGGCTGGTTCATAACGAGGGCACTTTATGCATACACCGGTTCGGATTGCAGTGAGATGATAAAATTGCTCGCATGGGGACCCGAATGGACAGTTGCGACATATAAAGGTTACGACATTAATGGGTACACATTTTATACGAAAAGGCGAGATGATAGAAGTGCGTCGCAGAACAGTGAGGTCACATTACGTTGTTGAGAAAAGTATCTCGTGGAAAGGATGCTCGAGTTACGAGCAATGCAAGTTCATACTATGGGTTTATTGAAGAAATATGGGAACTCGTCTACAAGAACAACGTAAAAGTTGTTTTACTACGTTGTCCGTGGGCTGATAACAGGCGAGGCGGCAAGTGGCTGCAAGGCTTGGGTGCTTATCTTGGATGGGGAAGAAAGCGTTCGGATAGATCCAGAATTAGGATTAACAATAGTGGACTTACAGAAAGTGGGTTATGTGGACGACCCTTTCATCCTCGCAGTGTAAGCGAAACAAGTATTCTATGTTGAAGATCCTGCTAATAGTGGATGGCATATGTTCTTCAAGGAAAGAGAAGTGTTGTTGGCATCGGTGATGTTGATGATGAGGAGGACTACGACAGAAGCGATGAGACATTCCCATTTCCTACCGGTGTGGAACACGTCCCTATTACGGAGGATGAATATATAGTTCCCAATCACGACGAGGAATGGATTGTTGACAAACTCAAAATTTGTAAGTATTATAGTTTCAATTTTAAAAAATTTGATACTCGTTTTCCATTTATCTACAGTATTTGTCTTTTTTTTGCTAAATAAATCTTTTCTTGTTAACTTTTTCAGGTACAATGTCTTCGGACCCCTCCACGTCTTTTAATATCGTGTAGAATCCTAGGGTTCGATTGGTGTTACCCATCGAAGGGACGTTAGAGGTTGTTGGTCTTGGTAACATCATTGAGGAACGTTCCCAAATTCATGGAACGTCGGTTACGGCAGACAACGTTGTTGTCTCCGTTGATACCGTCGTTCTCGGCGAGGTCCAACTGCCTCTACCAACTATGCATCTGATAACTCTTGGAGATGCACTAGGCAGCTACGTTCAGTGGCCAAGAGAGCTAATTGGTTCGAATAATGTGGTAATAAAGTACTATTTATTTATTTTCGAATAATAATGTTTAGTAACGTATTCTACTTGTAGGCACAGAAAGGAAAGTCACCAGCGAAAGCGCCAAATAAGTCCATTAATCAAGACGACGACATCGCATACCTCGATCAGAGGGTCGTGAGTAGTTTGGGCACGCAGTGTCGCCAGCTGTTCGATTACCTTGCGTCACGCGATGATCGACGAATGTCAGCTTCCCTCTCATTCAGCATGATAGACATCTATTACAATCCAACTAACGAAGACTATTTGGTGTACATGGACAATAATGACTCGTCGATCTGTTCAAGCTCGTGAGTGTGGATTCCTCAGTTATTCAACTATTTATGAGGTATTACTTAATATTTCGTTGAAACAATAAATCATTACAAGTTTCATTTTTTGCTTTTCATACATTTTATTGAGTAACCATATTCTCAGATATCTTAATAACGAGTCCGAGAACTTCAAGTGTTGCGACCCGAGTCATTTGGCGGCTATGGAACATGATGAGACAGCAAATAGCGAGGTTGATTTCCTTGCTGATATTATCAAAGAGTCGTATCGGACCTGCACTTACTTGTTTGCGCCTTTTTGTGACGGGTAAGAATATATTTTTTGATTCATAGCTTATGCTACAAATAATCATTTCTTTTCATTTGTGATAGTAACCATTGGATCCTATTGATCATCGATTTTCTGTCGAACACGATATATGTGTTCGATTCGCTCGCACCGAACATCGACGTAAGGAAGATAAGAGTTCGTCCTCGAATAGATGCATAAGTTTTTTATATGTACAATAAAGTTCAAATATTAGTAACTCTTATTAAAACATTATTTTTCGAGTTTCAGGGCAATTCTCACGGCGTCGCTGACGGGTGCAACTGGAAATCGGAATAGAAAATCAAAGGTTATGTACTTGGAAGAGATGCAAGGTTTGCATTTGACATATGATTTTTCAAAGTTATTTGTTAATTGGTACCTTCGATATTATGTGAAAATCTTTCTACATTAGTGCCCACGACAACCGAGGGAGAGTGAGCTATGTGGATTTTACGTCATGAGATACATGTACGATATTATCTGCAATCGTATCGGCAGAGATGATACAACTTGCCAACGGTAATGAACTTTAAAATCATCAGCTTCTTTGAGTTTCAAGTTTTAATATATGTTTGTTAGTATGTTTTAACATTATTCTGTTTTATAGATACTAGAGCGCTCCTCTTACGGCCCCCAAGAGCTCAATGAAGTACGTGAATTGTGGCGGAGCATTTTATGCAATCTTTGATGTAGGTTAGACGGCTTTTATGTTATATGTTTGTGTTTATGTTACAAGGATTTGTTGGACGATGATGTAAATGTTGATTTTATTCACGATCGTTAGTTATTGATTGATTGTTGGCGATATTTTGGATTTCATTGTTGATTTTGGAATTGATTATTGGGGGCATAAACAAAGCAGAAAAAACATCTTAAAAAGAATGCAGGCATAGGCGACGGTTCCTTCCACGGATCCGTCGCCCATATATTATTTCAAAAAACTTAATAATACATCATGGGCGACGACTTCTTCAGTAGAATTAGTACTGTCAAAACGGGCCGGCGGGGCGGGCCGGCCCGTAACCCGCCAAAGCCCGCCAGTGGCGGGGCGGGCGCGGGTAAGCCCGCCTCCTGGCGGGCCTGGAAATTTAAGGCCCGCCCCGCCTGCGGGCGGGTAGCGGGCCTGGCGGGCTTAGCCTGCCAATTTCAAAAAAAAAAAATAAAAAATAAAAAATAAAAAAATAAGAAAAAGTAACAGAAAATAATAAAAAATAGGAAAAAATAATATAAAAATAGCAAAAAGTAAACAAAATTAAAGAATTTAAGTTGGAAAAAATATTTAATTTTTATAAACTTTTTTAATTTTAATTTATTTATGTTATTAATTACCAATTATAGCTAAAAATATAAAAATCATCATAATTTATTTATAAATCTTATATTTTAAAAGAAAAATATATCATTTAATTTTCCGGCGGGCTTGCCCGCGGTCCGCCAAAGCCCGCGGCCTGCGCGGGCATGCCTGAGGGCGGGCCTAAAAAATCAGAGCCCGCGGGCCGCGGGCCCGTTTGACAGCTCTTAGTGGAATGCGTCGCCCACGACTAATATACCATTATGGGCGACGGTTGCCCAAACTAAAAAATATACGATGGGCGACGGTTTCTTACTAACCCGTCGCCCATGATAAAAGAAAAGCAACAATCGTAAAGTCTTGGGCGACGGTTTCTGAAAGTGCCGTCGCCCATAATATATCTCTGGCGACGTATGCTTGTCCGTCGCCCAAAATGGTGCACATCGGCGACGGTGCTCTGGGCGACGCGTCGAAATCACCGCCCATGACCTATAACAACCGTCGCCCATGTGCGTTTCTGCACTAGTGCTAGCAGTCAATTAGGCATATCCATATATACATAATCAAAGCTCACAAATAAACTTGACAACCCAACCATTCCCAAAAAAATCTTGACCACTAACCTCTGAGGATGAGAAGAATCCTCCACCAGAAACTGCATCGTGGTGTTATGCAACAGCAAAAGCATCGGCTGCCTAATAAAAAACATTGATTAAAAGGTTAAGACAACAATAACTTCGATTTTGTGGCGAGAAACCAAACCCGCAAAAATAGATCCCACAAGAAAGAACAAAAGCTAGAAAATCCTTACAGTTGTAGATTATATTGGACTCAATTGGGCCCTTACTGCTGCTGCTTTCGAACACATTAGACTTCCTTGTAAGAAAATGGAGTGGAGTTTCTCTATTAACGTTCTTTATGCTGCTCAGAATTCCATAGTTTTGGATTATCCAATAAGCCAATCCTGCGTTCAGACAGCAAAATCGACGCGCGGCTGTAATAAACGGAGGAACATTTATTCTTACTGAAATGTTTGTTGACGATGGCAGAGTGCAATATGGTGTTTCCGTCGTCAGACCTCGTAAACATGGGACCAAACTGTTCCTATCAGTAGTCCCACGTTATTCCCACCACCACCGTCGCCGCCGAGGTAAGCCTCGTGCTAGGTGAGGAAAGCCTCGTGTTTGCCGTGGTGGGCAGCCGCGAAAGAGGGGTTTCGCTGGTGTTGTTGCGAACTCCGACGAGCGCCTTGTCCTTCCTCACGATTTTCGAGCACATGCTGTTCCAGCCGGCCGTCGCGCCAGGTGGAGGGGCGTGTCTCCGCCGGCGTTCTTCAGCTTTAGATCTTCTGGGGTGGCGCAGTCTATCCTAATAAAGCTATGCCCATATATATTTAATCTCGAAATAGAATGCAACTCTTATGTAATGGGGTATCGTTGGTAGCCTCCCTCGATTGTCGTCATCTTCCTCGTTCGTCGTCGATCGGGTCATTTTTGCCGTCTAATCGCCTTTGGACTGTATTATGTGTTTCGTATGGATAAAATGAATTTCGAAATAAGGATTTTAGGAGTTAAAGACTATAGGCGTCGGTTGTTGTCCCGCAACCGGCGCCTATCGTATTAGTTAACTATAGGCATTAGTTAACAACCGATGCCTACAGTATAAGTATAGGCGTCGGTTGTTGTTAACAATCGTCAGCCTATAGTTTTACTAACATTATAGGCGTCGGTTTTGAAGGAGTCGTCGCCTATAGTGCCGACGCCTATACTATATTTTGTACTAGTGTGGCATCAAAACCTTCATCCAAATTAGCCGTAATTCAAAGATGTTAGGCTCCGTCCTAATATTGTTGTTGAGGGCCGATTAGGTTTGAGGGGATAGGATTTGCGGAAGCTGTTCGCTGTGATCCGGAGGAGATAGGTTCAGCCTATTTTTGCCGTGTCCAACTCGCACAATTCGAGTCCTACAATTGCATCCTGTTATTCCCGGTTCGTGTCTAAATTTTTATTTTATTTTTTTAATGCGCTTTCTT
This sequence comes from Craterostigma plantagineum, assembly GCA_027422505.1. Classification (NCBI taxonomy): domain Eukaryota; kingdom Viridiplantae; phylum Streptophyta; class Magnoliopsida; order Lamiales; family Linderniaceae; genus Craterostigma; species Craterostigma plantagineum. The sequence goes on along the minus strand of JAPQWV010000687.1, from coordinate 142,724 downwards.
CTATTATTATTTTTAAATATGTCATCGAGTCTTTGTTTCGTTTAATATCGAGTTCGTAGCAGCCCGTCTTTGCGTCATATCTTTGAAAGACGATCTCAAGCTCACGTGTGAATCTCATCCCGAATTCGCATCAGATGCAATCCTAGCAACAATGCCAAAGGGATTCCTATGAGGTAGAAAGCTCCAAGGTTTACGTAAGCGCCCATATACTGCCATCCACTGCCTCTTGCGACTCCTAAAGCACAAGGTGGGTTATTACCAAATATAAAGAACTGATGTCTTAAGTTGTGGATTTGGCAACATTCCTGATAGTAATATTACAAGCTCAAATGGCCACCATTCCAAGCTGTTCAACAAAATTGAAAAGAAAAAAACTGCAAAGACTTGAATAGGAAACATGAAAACCTTTCATTGAGGAGGAAAGTGAATATAATAGCTACCATGTCATTACAACTGAAGGAACAACAAATCTGAAAAAACTACGTCGATGTGAAGCAAATCTCTCTCGACAAGGAAGATCGAGTTTTCTCACATACGGCACAAGTAAAACAATGTTGAACCAATAGGAGATTCCAATAGACAAAAGCAGCTCAATTCATCCCCAAATTTAATCTAAACACAAATGCCCAACAGAGAACTAACTGGAAACACAAGGAAGCTAACGAGCTCCAAATCATTGGAACAATCAACCTCTGAACCTGTAAATTACGAACCAAAGATTGACATTGAACAATGGAGCAATCTTTGCAAGATTTTATCAGGAAAATGATCATTATATATATGAAATAAATTAGGTAACAATATTAATAATTTCTATGGTCTTTACACATAAATAACCATTTGCATAAAAACTTGTAATTCAGTACCCTGTCAGTATCTTTTTATATGTAGGTACCTAATAGAATAAATTTTTTGCACATAGGTACCCGATCTGCCGCATGTACTCCATATAACACATTTAGGTACCCAATAGGAACGTATTGTGGTACGTAATACGTTGAGAAAATGATACATCATATATAACATGTACCATATAGAAACCATTAGGGTACCGTATGCACGCGTGACGTGGTACGCAATACACACATAAAGAGGTACGACAAGACTGAGAAAATTGGTACAAAACAGTAAAACGGGTACCTATTTGTAAAAATTTCTGACTTAGGTACTGATTTGTAAATTTTTATTCAATTGAATATTTTTCTATAGATGTAACTAATTTCTATTACCTTTTCTTTGTTATTTAATTGTTCCCTTTCTTTTCTCTGTTTCGAGGTATCCCCACACAGTCTGGCTATGGACTAACCGCCATACACTCTAGAGGTGGGACTAATCCCCGGGGCCAGATGAATACGTCTCAAATCCCTCCGACAATGATAGTCATGGGGTAAAACCCCATAGAGACTTCTCAAAGAAATGTGAGAGGTGGGATTCAATCATTTGACCTCCTAACCACATGCACTTTGATGCCTCTCCCTCAACCACTAGGCCAAGGGGTCATTGGCAATTGTTCCCTTTCTTGTTTTTTTCGAAACGATGGCTTGTATAAATCAACAAAGATACAGGGGCTAAATAGCCCAAAGGGTCTTATCGGTACATCGTCAACAAGGCTCACAAACGAGCACAACACAACCCCAAAATGGGGGCACAACACTCCCACGTGGGGAGAAAAAGGTCCACAAGGGACAAAAATGACAGAAAACAAAACTCATTATATACGACCAAGAACTAAAGAACCTGTGGTAGAAAAAGCTATTAAGCTAAATCTACGATACTCTTCACTTTCACTTGGCCTTCGACTTCTGGAGGCTCCACAAGGGAGAAAAAATCTCGACCCACAGGTCCATAGAAACGAGGCAGGCGGTGGGCGGGGTGGGGAGGGAGCGGGCGGGGCGGCGAGGGGGCAGGCGGGGAGACGATGAGGAGAAATGAGCTACTCAATTGGGAGAAAAGCACACCACCAACGAACACGACCATCTACAAACAAAAGATGCATACGCAAACAACCACCGAAAATCGAGAAACACAGTGGAAAACACAAAACAAAACAGGATCAAAGAAACGAAGAAAACACACGTCTTCAACAACAAAACAAACTAGCCATATCAAAAACTCAAAAACAAGAATAGGAAAAGCAGCGAAACACCAATTAAAAAAAAACGAGAAGCTAAAAAACACAATAGCTTATAAATATTCGATGATTCTCCCCCATCCTCACCAAGTGGTGAAAAGGGATGGGGGAGATGGGATTATTACGTTAATTGGATCCCTTTAGTGAAGAAATTTCTGAAATTGTTCCCCTTCTGTTGGGAAAAAGTGACCTTTTTTAACTTTTTTCACATAACTCTTTTTTGTTCTTTTTTTCTTTATTTTTATTTTCGCTGATAATTAACTATTTCTTTATACCCTGTCATCACGTGGTTGCATGCAACTTGGTTGAGAAACAAGGTTTTCAAACCGGACCAAAAATAGTGGTTTAAGGTTTAGTGGTTTAATCGATATAAAATCGGAATCAAACCGGACTCAAACTAGTATCTTTTAAATAAATATATATTTTACGAATGAATTAATCAAATAAAATGTGTTTGGCAGTACAATGATGTTCAAAACAAACTGATAGAAACGAACTTTAAAGAAAAAAGATTCAATAATGGGAAAGCTAAGGATCGATAAAGAACAACTTAACCACTACTCAATTATATAAATATGTATATTACCAAGTATATACCTACTACATATTTCGATTGGGGTCAATGGACCTCCAAGCCCCTACGTGGTCGCCCCTGTGTATGGCTATACACAGATAACAAATACGATGTAACTTATTCATACCCACCCCATAACCACCTATACACATATATCAAACGAGCCAGTAGAATGGTAGATTACTACCAAATGCACTATTCATTAACCCCATACACATTTATAATATACTACTAAGCACATTCTAAATATATATATTATTTTATATTAAAGTTGTTTTTAAATTAAAATTATAAATTTAATTTATAACTTCTATTATGTATAAGTAAATTGTTTGGAGGATATAATTGTAATATATTAACAATATCATGAGTAAAATTGTAACTAAAGTTGACACACCAAGAAAGTCAATCATTACTTGAATATATACCTCTTTATGACACATGTAATATATTTTTTTTACCAACTTCACTACATTATACCTCTCTCTATTTTTATTTTTCACCTATAAAAAGGGTGTGGTGAGTGTGACATTTCTATCATCAAATTGTCCACAAGAATGACGACGACAACAACAGCAATTCGTAATCGGTTGGAATGCATTTCTGGTAGATGCACGAGTCCCGAGTGTTGTGCACTCGGTAAGTACAAATTTCGATGGCCCGAGCCGATAGGAGTCGATGCTGCAAGAGCCGTGGGCATTGTTGAATGAGATAATCCCCTCGTCACTGGCGTCGTCATCCCGATAGGCACGGGTATTATACCCGACTTTTGCTGCAATCGTGTGTGGATTTGGATCGATGACCAGCGTCGAGCCGTGGATGAGCCTATCGTTGGATGAGATATCGCTGCATTAAACTATCAAAACAATAATTGAAATGAAAGAATAATAATAATAATAATAATAATAAATAAATAAATAATTGGGGTTTGACTTGATGATCTACTTTTTAGTCCATGTTATGATGATGAAACAAGTTTACTATATATAGATTTATGTTGTCCACGCATGAATAATAGATGACGAATTTTCTTAAAAATTAACGTGTCGGAGAGAGTGATTTAGATGATATTGGATTTGAGAGGTCGGATAAGATGAAATCAACTCATATGTGTCTTCATAACAAATGAAAATTAACGTCGTTAATAATGAAATTGATAAAATTAGCTTTCTCCGATATTGAAACATTTTCAAAGTGAGTAACACTTTAGCTAACAAATATAACACATGTTCATATAAAAAAAACACTATTAATTAACTTAGCGAGTGTAGCATTATAGGGACCGCTAATTTAGGGTGTGGCATTTGTAGACATTAAGTTTTAAAATCGTGCAATTTATAGACATTATACCTGATTTTCCCCAAAATACAGCACACGCGCGTGACCGATTTTATACCTGATTTTCCCAAAATACATCACGTGCCACGCACGTGACCGTTTTTTATAGCAGAAGTTCCGATGTGGCGCCGGACTGGTGACCTGCCGGTTTACAGAGATTTTTTTATTTTTTTTAAATTAATTTTTGACATTGCGCCAAGTAGATTATTTTAATGATGTGGCATTTCTGTAAAACAGGCATTCATCGGTCCGCCCAAAAAATTGGAAAAAACGGGCATGTAATTGGTCCGGCGCCAGTTTTCCGGTATAAAAATCGATCACGTGTGTGGCACCTAATGTATTTTGGGAAAAATCAGGTATAAAAATCGATCACGTGCATGGCACATGATGTATTTTCAGCAAAATCAGGTATAATATCTATAAATTGCACGATTTTAACACTTATTGTTCCTGTAATGCTAAGTCTAAATTAGCGATTTCCTAAATTAACCCTTCACACGAACTCAGCTTCGGTTTTCGAGCTGCAGAAAACCAACTGTGGAAGAAAGAGAGAAAGAACAGAGAAGAGAATAAGATGAATGCGCCTGATCGTTACGAGCGATTCGTGGTCCCAGAGGGCGTCGCCAAGTAATAAATCTTCCGTTTTCTCCATGTGGACAAATATGTGTTGCAGTTTTCTTTTGGGGACGGAATAAATTGGGAATTGTTGATTTGGTTTACAGGGTATCGTACGAGAGGGACACGAAAATCATCAATGCGGCGTCGTTCACGATCGAGCGTGAGGATCATACGATTGGAAACATTCTCCGAATGTATCTATATATTTTTCTTCCTTTTGTTTTTCGTCATAGTTTGGATTTAAATCTTCCGCTAAAAGCCCTAATTTTGAATTTCTTTTTGGGTGGGTTCTTGTTGGATTATATCAGGCAGTTGCATAGGGATGAGAATGTGCTGTTTGCTGGCTACAAATTGCCGCACCCTCTCCAGTACAAGATACTTTTGAGGGTTTGTGCTTGAGTATTCATTTTCCCTTTTTCTCTTAATTTTGTGGCATTTAAAGTGTCTGTATTTACATATCTATCATGTATCGTGTCCGAGTAATCGGTTTTATGGATGGTGTGTTTTATTTTTGGATTGACTGATTATGTTGAGTGGAATCACCTTTTGGCTTGGTGTAGAAACTTGATTGATTATATGTTCGCGTGGAAATTTATGCTGTTTAGGTATGTTTAGGGGAAGCATTCAATTTTCGTAGTTTTTGGTTGTATGGACGAATCCTAAATTGGAATGGGTTGATGGATGATGATTAAGCTTTATTCCCGTTTGTAGAAGGTTTTTCTTGTTTTTGCTTCGGATTTGTTCTATACGTTTGCTTTTTTCACATACACATTCTGTTTTTCACGGTGGCTTTTAATTGAGGGATTCCAGTGACTTTGATACCTGGTATCAAGTGCATTCATGTAACTTCTCCATTTTTCATAAGACAACTCAGCTGTTGTGCCTTCGATGGCCCTGTATGTCTTGATTTAGAACTATCAGTTTTCAATGCTATCCTTGGAAATCTTTTGCATGCTCACAGCAATTTCTCAGTGTGTGTGGTCGCATCGCCTACACATTTTTTCTTTTTCCTCTTGGCGATGCCATATAATTACATCCTCATTAGGCTTCTTATTGTTATTTTTATAGTTACATTAAAAAACTCCAATGGGCTTTGGTGCATTCATTTGTCGATTTCTGCAGATCCACACGACTAGCCAGTCTTCACCTATGCAAGCCTATAATCAAGCCATCAATGATCTTGACAAGGAACTTGACCACCTTAAGAATGAATTTGAGGTATTTATACGCCTATTGCAATCTCGGATACTTTTCATGGCATAAATATTTACATGAGCCTTCCTTATGTTAGATCTTTGCTTCATATTACCAATCTTTTTTTTTTTCTTTTTCTCTCGCAGACGGAGTTAGTGAAATTTGCTGGGAAGCAGCCAACGGACTACTAAGTGGTGACGTTTTCATTGATAACCTTTCCAATGCGATGTCTCTGTTTTTCAGAAGCTTGGATAGATTTTAGGTACTTTTCTTGCTTGGGAAAAGATGCTTCATTAGCTGCTCCTTGTGTAATAACACAACAGCGAACATGTTTGATATGTGTGTCGTCAAGTATTAGGTAATTTAGAATAGAGATACAAAAACTGTTGCTGTTTTGAAATTCGACTCGAAGACGTTAAAGTCAACTCCTTTGTAGTAAGAATAAAGAGTAACGGTGGTAATAACTAATAGGGTAAGGATGTAGACAATGCCATGCATATATCTTAATGATGAACAGACCAAAATCTGAACTGGTTAGTTCTTGTTTTCAAATATTTGTTGTAGTCATGCTTAATTAAACAAATCCCATGTAATGAAATTATGGTTATTGGCATCAAAACTTGTGATCTGATTAAATAAAACAGAAATGTCATTCATTCATTAGTTTCCAGAGCAATTTCATTTATTTTTACTTAGTCTGAATCTAATTCTAAACCTAATTTAATTTACCCAATTTGAACCTGCTGATCAAGAAATGCCCTTTAAACAACACACACACAAATGGATACTGCATTTTCTATTCCATTAAATAAATCCCAAAAAAAAAAAAATCAACGGAGAGTTGCACCATTGTCATGCAAATACAACTTCAATCTCAAGAAGAACTTCATGCTTTTCTTGCTTCTTCACTCACCTCTTCATCTGCATTATATCCTTTTTAAAGAGCCCATTTAATCCCTTTTTAGCTCATCACAAGTTAGCCAAAGCCAAAAAGAAATGGTGAAGACTCACTGCTCCGATCATAGGATGAAACTTCGAAGGGATCTTTGGAATAATGAAGCCGATGAGCCTCACTGTTCTGGTAATTGATATATCGAGTTCAAAACCTCGTTTTAAATTTCAGACATATTTACGTGCACTTATTAGACACCCATTGCTTTCATCATTAGGACTACGAAGATCAACTACAAAAAGCAGCAAGAAATGGGCTGCTGCTAATAATAACAACCAAAAGCAAGACCCTAAGCTAAAGTGCTTCACTCCTCAAGAAGAGGAATTAGTGATTCAGCTTCATGCAACTATAGGGAGCAGGTTATTTATCTCATCAATTTTTTGATGCAAAAATGAAAATCCTAATCACCATTTATGGGATTCCTCCTCGATTCCCTTGCAGCAGATATAGATGCAAATGAAAACCCTAATCCCAATATACATGCTTCTTCTTCTTCTTCTGATAAAAATGATGCTTTTTTAGGTGGCCCATAATAGCACAGCAGTTTCCAGGAAAAACAGACAACGATGTAAAAATCCTATGGAATAGTAAGCTAAGAAAGAAGCTCGCAGCCATGGGAATCGACCCAGTAACACACAAGCCCTTCTCTCAGATCCTCGCCGACTATGGAAACATAGGAGCTTTCCCTAAGGCAAGAACAAGGTTCAGTTCTCTATCGCGGGACCTACGAAACGCTTCAAATATCCCTAACGTGACAAAACCCTCGAATCAGCGTTATTACCACAAAACGGTGAAGTCGAATTCGACGGATGAGATTTCCTCTTCGTCCTTTTCTGATCTTGATAATGGATCCATCGATCTATACTCTCAGTTTCAGGCTGTTAACCTAGTGAAGGACCCCTCGATGTTTTCTTACGGTGGGCCATTGGTGGATAATGGTAATGATAATAATAGTAGTAGTCAAGAGATGTCTTCGTCTAGTTTTAGTTGGAGCGATTTTCTTCTAGAAGATGCCTTCTTGCCACCGACGAATGATGAGGAAGGAGACATTATGGGAATGGCTGCTTTGAAATCTGAGGAAAAGATTGAAGCTTTAGATGGGGTTGAGGATTTTATTGCAGGGAAAGTGGAGATGGATGGTAATTGTCTTGAAGCATCTTCTTCTTCTTCATCTTCTTCTTCTTCGAATGGTCAATCTTGGTCTTTCGTGGAAGCTATGATTAATGAAAGCCATTGTCAAGAAGATGATGTGTTTGCCAACTTCCCTGGATTCTATGAGGAGCCATTTTACTTCTGAAATATTGTTGAATTGATATATTACATAAGTATTAATCTGTAATAAATGTATGTATGTATTTCCATTTTATGGCAATGAATTGTGTTGCGATTTGGTGTTAGTTTTTAAATTATGATGTTGGACTTATGGAATTGGAAATGAATGATGTTTATTACTATAACAATTATGTTGACATTAATAATTAGGCTGCGAACGCAAACATGTTAGGAAGTTATTGACAAGTATGGTTTCGAACTCTTCCCCTTTTCGGGGCTTGAGAACAGACATCTTTGCTATCACTGGTCTTCTACGCAATAGAAATAATCGAACAAGTTGTAATATGTTGATTGTTGCTCTATTGTACTTTTTGTCGTTTGGATTTATGAAATGAAATCCTCTTTTTTTTTAAAAAAAAAAAGGTATTGTTTCGAACTTACGCCAAAAAAATAATCGTAACTCATGTTGTTTTGGGATATGAAGTTCATGTTTTATTTAAGCAATTATCTAATATAGTGTTCGAACTGCAATAAATATATATGTATTCTTGGTGATGTACAGAGCCTAAAGTTAGGAAATCATATGATGGTACAACAAAAAGTTAACATAATAATATAAAATTAACTAAATTACCTTACAGATTAACCTTATTATTTTCTGTCTACGTATTTTTTAAGCTTTTTATAAGCTTTTCAATGCCAAAATGTCCGATATTGCTTGCAATAGAGCACATCCCATTAAGGATTTCTTCTCTACTATCTATGCACCTCAAACTAACATAATATCACACACACGCACACACACACGCACACATATATATATATATATATATATATATATATATATATTATTACGGCAGACAAATTAAAGACAAGAGTTCCAATGTACATAGAATATCAGTCCTAAATCTAATGCCAAAGACTCGGAACTTATCCACTTGCTTTGTTAAAGAATATGTGCAATTTTATTGCATCTATGATTGAGTAAGAGATAATAAAAAACTAATCCCAAGACCTATGTTTAAGATCTTTGTCTTCTTTTAAATCGGTTCACATGTTCGGACCAAGAATATTTGTCTACCTCTACTCTACCCCATGTTATATGTCCACATAATTGCACATGTATGGTTTTGAAGATATATATGTATATATATTATATTATATATGAGCAATCCCACGTCTGATCATGTTATGTTGTTTTGGCTTATATACACATTAGTAATTTTGTTAAAGAAATGGCATTATTTTCCATATAATTAGCTAAGGAACATAGTTTCTTTTATGTGTAAAAAGTGAAGTATAATTTAGCAAGAAAAAACGAAGTAGAACATTATTATCTAATATACTTATATGTGCATTTATTGAAAAAAGAATGTCGTCCCAAAAAATTAGCATAGTGATACTGCCACCCACCTATCTCTTTATTCATTTTTGGCACGTATTTATTTTTCTCACGTACATGTAGTTGTTATAATTAATCATCTTTGGACCACTATGCCTTGTCTTGTAACAAATCCACTAACTACCTAACACATTGAGTATATATGTTCAGTATATATGCATATACTCTCAGTATAAATCTATTTAATCCATTTACTTAAAAGAGAGATGTTGCTTCTGTTTCTTTTCCATTTTCTTCTTTTCTTGTCAATTACTAACATTGACTAGTTAAGTTCATTAGTCAAAGTAACTTGAAGTTGCTTTTGTCGGGGCAAAGGTGCAAACAGTTTAATGCATATATATATATATATATTTATATATATATATATGAGCACCTTATGTAAGTATCTGTTGATATGGAGCCGATTCATGCAATTTCAACATCACACGTCGACATCTAAGGCTATGTCGTCTTAATTAATACCTTCTTGGTGCCATTAATCGACATTTCGGATGCTGATGTTGCAAATTGACACGATATATTTCATTGACACGTAAAATGTTATGTAAGGCGTCAATATGTCACGTCGCATTCAAAATGTCGACTAATAGCACCAAGACGGTGTTAATTAAGACGACATAGCCTTAGATGTCGACGTGTGATGTTGAAATTGTGCGAATCGGCTCCATATCAACGGGTGCTTACATAAGGAACTCACATAAGGTGAGCACTATAAAATTCCTATATATATATAATATATATATATATATATATATATTAGACCTAGACGAACTCAACTAAATATAACATATGCACCATTTTTTGAAAAAAAAAGGGGGATATTTTGCTATGCAAGTTTTATACAATCATAACGAACCTAAATGATATCATGACATGAGAACGCATGTAGTTCATGATTTCTCTTTGCTAAAGTAAAATAATGCATTTACTGCTGCTGCATTTAATTTGCCCCATTCACGGCTTTTCTTTCTTTTCAACTGCCTTTCACGTGCTGATTAATTATTTATGTTCGTCACAATTGCGAAAATCACCATTTCATTAAATTTAACTTCGACTATAATTGTTTCGATAAAAAAAACTTTATACATAATTTTCCCATCCCTCTGCGTCACTAAAACAGAAAGGGCAATTATTTGTTATGTAACACAACAGTTGAGCATAACACACCATAATTAACGTAGCTATTTAATATATAAAATTACATTGTCGGTCGACAAAGAAAGCAACAATTCACGGCTTGTCCTAATCGATCGCCAAATATTAATGTCTTAATCTTAATATTTTCGATCGCTTTCAATGGTAATTTATTTAAGTTTTACTAATTCTCCAGTATATATAAACGACTACATATGGCGCGTAAAGAAAACTGCCCTACTCATATAAAAACGACGACCTAACTCACCCTCATTATACACACACAGTCACAAATATATTTATATATAATATCAGAAAATAATAGTCTGCAACAGAAAAGCAAATTCTCATGCAAATCCCATCATCATAAAGCCAACCACCGTCGCCGCCGAGAGGGAAATAATCAGCTACGACGCACACCACAATAAAAATGTCGTCGAATTCCACGAAGCAAACCCAGGCGGCGGCGCAGTCCATCAAAGACCTCAAAACCCAAATACTCACCGCCGTCCACCGCCTATCAGACCGCGACACTCAGTCCTCCGCCGCGTCGGAGCTCGAAAACATAGCCGCGAACCTCCTCGGCCCCACCACCATACCCATCTTCATATCCACCGCCATAACCTCCACCACCTCGTCGGACACCCCATCCACGCGCCGCCACTGCATTCGCCTCGTCTCCGTACTCTCCCGCCACCACCCGCCCCATATCTTATCCCCACACCTCCAAAAGCTCCTCTCCGCCGTCCTCCGCCGCCTAAGGGACCAAGATTCTAGCATCCGCGCCACCGCCGCGTCCGCCGTCGCCGACCTCGCTTCGTCGGGCCACCACCCCTTCTCCGTCCTATCCAAGCCCTTTTTCGAGGCGCTGTTCACCGACCCAGACCCAATTGCTCAGTCCGGCGCGTCGCTGTGCTTGGTGGGTCTCACGGCGGAGGTGGGGCGGAGCAAAATAGGGTTTTCGAGCGCCGACGTCGCCTGGCTGAGGAGGGCACTGGTGAAATTAGAGAGATTGGTGAGGAGCGAAGGGTTTAAGGGCAAGGCGTCGGCGCTGCTGGTGGTGGCGAGCGTGGTGGGCGTCGGTGGGGTGGTGGTTTCGAGAGGCGGCGATGCGCCGACGAAGGGTTTGATTGGGTGTTTGGTGGAGTTTTTGGGGAGCGGAGAGTGGGCTGTAAGAAAAGCGGCGGCGGAGGCTCTGTGGAGCTTGGCCGCCGTGGGGGCGGCGGAAGATAAGGGCATGCTATCGGAGTTTAAAGCTTCGTGCTTGAAGACTTTCGATGCGAAGAGATTTGACAAGGTTTGATTTTTATTTTTTTCCCAGAGGTCTGACATAAATTATGTTTCTTAAATTTACACTTTAATAACATAAATTAATTAATATTAAAGAATTTACATTAAATTAGTATATTTTCCAATTTAATTTTTTTTTCTGTTTTATATTTTTTTCTTATTTTTCCTATTTTTTTATTATTTTTGCTTATTTTATTATTTTTTAACATTGGCCCGCATCCGCCCCCTAGTGACAGCTTTGGCGGGCTACGGGCCGACCCACCCCGCCGGTCGGTTTTGAGTGTTCTATTTGGATCTTTACGTTTTTATTACACTTCTCTTCGTGAGTTGCATTGTTAAGGACACGAGAATTTTTGGAAATAAGTTTCGAAATTGAAAGTAACTAGGCGATAAATATTGTCTTTTAAAACAATAGAGCTTGAAAACAAAATCGAAGTAACAAGTTTCAAAAATCTTGATTGATTATGCTCACATTGCTTTAGTTGTAAAACTTATTACCCTAAAATTAGAACCATTAATTTAAGCGTACCCAAATTGTTATGTTAAACGTATTATCCTAAAATTATAACCATTTAATGTAAGTTACTCAAATTGCTTCTATTTCGATACTTATTGTCCTCTCGTTACAATTATTTACTTTCAAGGGTCCTCGTTAAGCCACCATCCCTTATATACAGGACTAAAAAAATAATTAATTCTAGGAATTATTATCATAAAGCTTGGATCTTTACATGTTTTTACTTCCATCTCTTTTCGTCGAAAACGTGCCTCGATTTTCATACGTTTTCCGGTAGATTGACGTAATAAGATACGATTCTGCGGTGATCAGGTGAAGGCCGTGAGGGAGACGATGAATCAGATGATCCAAGCTTGGAAGGAAATTCCCGATCCAATCGACGAGCTACCACCACAATCTTCATCGAAAAATCAACCATCGAATTTAACTGCAGAAAATATTACCAAGAAATATCCCGACAGTTCGAAAACTTCGGTCGCTTCGAACGCCGCCCACCTAAAGAATAATAACAATACGCCTAAGCATCTCAATGAAAGCTCTCCCCTTTCCACGACGAGAAAACGAAGCCCTCCCTCGAAGACCGAAAAGATGAAGAAAGAACCCGCCATGTTCAGGAAATTAGACCGTAAAAAAACTCCTCCTTCGAAAGCCCCGATATCAGCAGCACCTAATCGTACAATTCAGACAATAGTCCCCGAAATTACCACTTTCGACGACGGGGAAGAAGATGATGATTATTACGAGGAGACAACGGCGAAGAAGTCGGGGATCAAAAGGGACGACGAGCGCGGAGATCTTTCCCATATTCGAAAACAGCTCGAGCATATCGAGCTTCAGCAGTCGAGCCTCTTGGACATTCTCCAGGTAACTTTCGATGACATCTTTGCCCCCTTTTTTCTACTCAGCTCTTTCTTCTTCGCGGGTCGGGTCGGCAATGAACGTAGTCGAATTTGCGTTGCGCAGAAATTCGCTGTGAGTTCGCAGAACGGCGTGCGCTCTTTGGAGGCGCGGGTCAACGGCCTGGAAATAGCGCTCGACGATATTTCTTTCGACTTGGCGCTTGCAACCGGGAAGTTGTCAGAAAAGGACAAGCTTTGCTGCAATTTCTTGACTCCCAAGTTATGGAGAAAAAACGAAGCAACGAATCCTTCATCGATTAGAAATGGAGGAGATGAACAGCTTTCGTTGAAAAGTCGAAGGTTCAGTTTCGGTAACCGTGAGATGATCAAAAACCCGCTGGCCGAAATCCCAAGGGGGACATAGTAGCATTGAAGAAATTGCGTGGAGGAAAGATAAAAAATATAGATTTTTTTTTTCGAGCTGAGATGGTTGAGAAATACTTGCACGAAAGATTCGTATTATTCTTCGCCGCCGACTGAAAATGGCTGTTGTAAGTTGTCGTAGGACAACCTAGTATTATATTCGATTCGAATACCAAGGTAGCAGCCGATGAAGAGATAGATAGCAAATGAAGATTGCAGAAGGGAAATAAAGTTACTAATTCGAAATATATATAGTTCAGAAACGTCAGCGGTAGCTCATAAAGAGAATGTCGCATAAAAGCAGATCGTAAGTTGTCCTATCTCGTACCTCCGAAACGGTTAATTGTCGTCGTCTTTGTTACCTTCGGCCAATTGCATTCGTTTATTTTGAATTTACAGAAACGAAGCCCTTCTTTAATCCCACCATTTCCTCTCAGACAAAGACAAAAGCTGCAAGAATCGTGTTTGTTATAACACAAACGGCATAAGCTTAACTTGCAAAGGCAAGAAACTTGAGAAGTAACTTGTTCTGACAAACCTGACGAGCGACTTGCGCCATTCTTCTGCACTCCCTCGTTGAATCCACAGAAGGGCAACCCTTTGATTTCTTCGACTCCTTACCATCGTCTTGTTTGACACTTTCTTTAGTTTCTGTCTGAATTAAGCTTTTAGCCTCAGATCCTTCTTGAGAGGATCTCTTATGCTTTCTTTGGAACGTGTATTTGATTTCTCTCTCCCTCGCCGATCGACATGGAGACGTATCACTTAAGTTAAGTGGATCTTCGACGCTTCGAAATTCCATGTCATCTCTGTTAACATCCGATCTACCATGATCAGACTTACCCAGGACGAAATTTTCTATTTCTGAAGCCTCTGTAGTAATCGGGTTAAGGACATCGTTCTCTGAGGACAGTGTCTGAGATTCCATGGATGGATTTTCTACTAAAGCTCTTACAGCTTTTCTTTGTCTAGTAGCTCTTTTTCTCTTACAAAGAAAAGTCTGGGAGCTTCCAAGCTCAACACTTGCAAAGTCAGTTTCACTCGCTGCTTCAGTGAATTTGGGCATATGTTCATCTTCTTTCAGCTTCTTCAGTTCATCAGTTGTCCCCGAAAGACATGTTTCAGGGTCCAAACCATTCCTCTCACATGCTCGAATTCTCTGAGTTCGTCCATTTCTGTACAAGCTTGAATCTTTACCTCTCAATATGATCGAAGGTAAATCCCGATTCTGAATATACAGACTGCAAGTGCAGTCTAGTTTGTTACAGTGACATGCTTGTCTTCGATGAAGATAAGGGATTTTAGGACCATAAGCCACGTTACATCGATTCTGTAATGAAGGAGGATGGTAAGAGTATCCCATCAGAGTAATGTCCAAAGGCATTTCGTTTTCGCAAAGGGAATCGCCATTCTTTACGCTGTCAAGCTCGGTTTGGGCCTGAGACAACTCCTCTCTGAGATCTCTTACGATATCTTCAGCTTCATGCAGTTGAGCTTCGAGCTCGGCGATCTTTTTCTGCTGACTCAGCGATGATGCTTCGCCTTGGCTAATCTGTTGAAGCCCATCGACAAAACATTAACAGACATATATGGGATTATTACAAACAGTTCAAAAATTCAAACAAGAGACCACCATGCTCTAAGATGCAAGGGAATCTGAAAGACATCACTCTGTTTTTGTTGTTTCCCCTTTGATGTCGAAACACAATTACAACTACAAAAACCTCGTCAAGAAACAAGGAACGTGGTGGAATTCAGACATCAGACACATGAAAGAATGTATATTTACCTTAGAATCCATCATTTGCTTGAGTCGAATGAGCATCCTCAGACATTCATCTTTGGCCATCTTCGTCTCGTGCTGACAAAGCGTTGCCCTCCTCTCCGATGCCATAACTCTATTTGCCGCCTCTTTGGATATGTTCAGTATTATATCAGCGTATGCCTTCTTCAGTGCTAAAACTTTCTGACAAGAAAGAAAGAAACAATCGATTAAGCCCCAATGAACTTAGTGTCAAGAGCTCTGTCAAAAACTCAGACCACCTAAGATTGAACAAGAAACGGGTCAGAATCCACAATCAAACGTTTCCACAAAAAATAAACCCACAAATCAAAACTTTACAAGTGAACAAAGCAAATCGCACGGCGAGAAACAAACAGCTCGTAAATTCCATTACACAGCTCCATCAAACAAGCGCTAAAAAGGAGACGAGAAAAAAAGAAAGAAAGAAAATGATGGGCTGTCTATAAATCACACAAACAGAAGAAAGGCACGATTGAAGATTAACGCGGCGAATCAGAAGAAAGAATGGGAAAAAGAATCGTCACAAACAAACGGTTAAGTAGGGTAGTTGGCAAGTCTTGAGAAAATACAACGATAAAAATGAACAAATCAATAACGTTACTGACGCCGCCTGCGCCGTACTAGTAGCGGTGAGGTGATCGTCGGAATTCTGCAAAAAATAACGAACAAAGAAAAAAAAATATACCTCATCGGCGTCCATTTTCGGTCCGAAGAGAAACTGAAAAAGAAAAAGGTTTTTTGAGTTTATGCGTTAGTTTAGTTGTTTTGGTCGCTTGTGTTTTCCTCGGCAAGTGTTGGCTGTTACTGAAAAGTAATTGATCAAAGTGCCCCTGCAACGGCTTTTGCATTATGAACCGTCAGATAAGAACTAACGGCGTTTATTTTGCCGTCTAGGTTTTCCGTTAGTGGGCCCCACAAGTCGCCGATTTAGTTACACGCAGACGCAGCCATCAGTACGTGGCACGGCAGCGATAGAGTATTTTGGAGGGAAAAGGGTAGTTACGTTATTACATCTACTACCTACTATAAAAGTCTGAAGCCACCTTTTCATAGCCAGTTTCATGCCAGTAGCCAGTCACCAATGGCAATTTCGTAATTATCATGTTTTATGAAGGACGCTGCAATAATACTATTAACGCCACCAGATGCACCCTCCGGTTCATATATATCTACATATAATACTCGTAAAAAGAAAACCTCACGTTACAAAAAATAACAGAGGAAGAAAATTGAAGAGCAGCTTCGAACGAAAGTGAGGAAAGTCACAAAACTTTCAGGATAAAGCTTACAAGCTCCGATAGGTCCAAGGTAAGAAATTACGTTTTCATAATCTACACACAAAGGATAACTATGATTAAAACCTTCATATCATAAGGCGTCGTTGTACCTTTAAAATCTTCATATCATAAGGCGTCGTCGTAACTATTAGCTGTATGAAGGTTTCCCAGATTTTTACGGATCTCTATCTTGATCTGTTTAGCTTTACTGTATTTTTCCCCTACGGATCTGATGTTTTGTTGTTCGATGGCTTAGAAAAACGGATCTTCAAGGAGCGCAAGAATTTGCAGAAAGCCCCTCCTACCTCCTGCAGTGCAGGTGTTGATTACATTATAAATATTTTTACCGTCCCAGTGTGTTTTGGCGTGATTCCTATCTGACTTAATTGTGATTTTTTGGCGTCGTAAACTATCATCACTTGCCCTGTTCTGTTCATTTTCCGATTAACAACGGCCAGAATTAGATTGAAATGTTTTCGGTACTTTGTTGGTTGACATACATGATTTGGTAACGTTCATGCGCTGTTCGATAATTTTGCTCCGCTACGCTTATGCATTAGAAAGTTATAACAAGCATATGGATCTATATCTTCCTGCGTTTCGCAGGTAAATCAATCATTCGTCCTTAGGATCCGACTATCATGGTATTACTCATCCCTTTTTCCTCTTTTTTTTCTTGTGATTCTGATTATTTTAGTTGAGACGATTAACTGTGCCGTTTGGTGAAATCTTTGCATCGCTCCTTTCTTGCTATTGTTACCTTGGTTTGCATCTGCTTTTACGGTTATCTGAAAATGTAACTATGGCTCGTAGCTTAACTGTTCGATAAAATGTCTGTTTGTGTAAGATAGTGATAACGATGCGAGTTTTTTGACTTCATCGCCTAAAAAATGAAGGATAAACGGAAGGATGTTATCGTTGACAAACTTAGAGAGCCTAACATGACCTACACTTTCTTCTCTTCTTGTGTCCTAGATAATGAGTGCCGTTATACCATCGTTAAATAGATTGAAATTTTTGATTTTTTACACGTGGACTTCTTCAAAGTTTTCAGCAGGTTCCCAGGTTAGAAAATTTGTAAGGAAGCGAGGCTTCGGTTTACCTACATCTTCCACAGGTATTCAAGTCTCAGTTGGATTTTCTAAACTATCATGAGTAGGTCATTTTACTATTTCGTTATGATCGAAAGTGTCGCCTGCTGGTTTATTATCTATCATGGCTGCATATCTACAAGACTTATAGCCCATATTAGCCCATACTAACTTGTGTACATAATAGTCTGAGAACATTCAGTACTTAAATACCCTGGGTTGTTAACTTGACACGGCCGCACAACGTGCGGCTACCGTAAGCTAGTACATATAGTAAATCTTCTTTAAATTATAAATATTGCGATCATTTAATTTTATTAATTTACAGAGATATTAATATATTAATAAATTTATATAATCTATCTATAATATATAAAAGTTGATTAGGAGTCTTATTTGAGTGACATGTCATCAACATAATGCCCCCTAGCTTACACGTGGCCAAGAACTATTTCCTCAATATTTTTTTGCTCGATTAATGCCACAGGAAATGCTAATGAATACCGTTACAGACGTTACATCATCAAACTATCTATTATAGCGTTAAAAGGTGGGGCCATATTATAAATCAAATATGATAATCACTCTACATTAAAAAGACTTAATGATCGCTGTCATTGATTCCGCATTGAATATTATAGAGTATAAGATTAACGACTTAAAAATATGCCACACGTCTCCTTCTGTTATATATTCTAGATAGTGGGCTGATAGTTGGAATCAATATTTGGGTATTAGTGGGATGAGAGACATTGAATTACAGAAAAAAGTTATTTAAGGATTTATAGGGCTTTTTAATTAAAATAGGGCTATTAGAGCCCATATTCAATAAAATAGGGCAAATG
Source organism: Craterostigma plantagineum (assembly GCA_027422505.1). Taxonomy (NCBI): domain Eukaryota; kingdom Viridiplantae; phylum Streptophyta; class Magnoliopsida; order Lamiales; family Linderniaceae; genus Craterostigma; species Craterostigma plantagineum. The sequence continues at coordinate 124,023 of JAPQWV010000687.1, read as the reverse complement.
GAGAGGAAATTATTAAAATCGGGCAAAACGCGCTTATTGGACGCGACGTCGCATCCATTGGACGCGACGCGGGCTTAATCGGGCTTAACGCGGGCTCAATCGGGCTTAACGCGGGCCTATTCTGTAAAATTTGAATTGGGCCGCAGTTCGGCCCAATTGACTGGGCGTCGCGGTTAATGGCCGCGTCGTCGCGCTTAATGGCAGCGACGACGCGTTGCTTAAAGCCGAGCAGCCTCTTTTTCTTCCTCATTCTTCCTCCTCTCCTCCCCTCGATTCCTCCGGCGAAATCTCGAGCGATTGCTGCGCGTTTTACAACAGTGATAGATCCGTTATTCCTCATCTTCGTCGATTAAGCTTCGTTTGGTATGAAACTCCGAATTTGTTTAAATCTTGTTTTTTATGTTTCGTTAGATTTCGTCGAATACTTGCGTTTATGTTTGTGTTTTGGTATAATTTATGCTCTAGATATTATGGGTTGCTTAGTATGTTGATTTACCACTTTTTGATAATTGGTTCGATTTAGAAATTTCCCCTAATTTAGAAACCTAATTTGAAATTGGGATTTCTAGGTTATTTGATTCGATTGTTAGTAAATGAGTCAATTGTTTGTTTATTGTTATTTGTTGGGATATTGACTTTAAAACGCTAATTTAGGATGGATACGTACGAATATTATGGTCCGATTGACAGATCACTTCTGATATTCCAGGATAGTCATCGTTGTAACGATGTACTATCCAATGCTGATGGTGCCCTCGACACGCCTTTGACCGTTAGGGGTTTGGAGAGCGTTGTCTGGGGTAAGCTTTCACGACCGGTGCGGTTGCACGGTCGTATTCTGGAGAGGTTGCATGCCATGTCCTTCTACGGCGTGTCTAGTTGTGGATCTCAGAAGTTAGATCCACACTTGATCACGGCCCTCGTAGAGAGGTGGAGGAAGGAGACGCATACGTTCCACTTGCCTGTGGGTGAGGCCACCGTCACTCTTGAGGACGTCGGTGTGCTGTGGGGACTCCCCATTGACGGTCACTCGGTCAGTGGTGTTATCCAGCACAGGACGCAGGATCAGTGGCTCGATTACTTGGAGGAGCTGACTGGTTACAGACCTGCAGTGGGGGCGTACACCGGGACGAAGGTGTCGCTGAGGAAATTTGCAGACTGGCTCGAAGCCAACGAGATCGATGATCACAGCTCAGATTATGAGGTCGATCAGCGGGCACGTGCGTATGCGCTATTACTCATGGGATCGGTTCTTTTCCCCGACTCCAGCGGCAGCTCGACGTCCATGACCTTACTCCCGTTGCTCGAAGACATAGACGCCGTGCACACGTACAGTTGGGGCAGTGCCGTGCTGGCTTTCTTGTACAGAGAGCTATGTACTTCGTGTCAGCGTCAGAAGATGAACATCGGTGGAGCTCTACGGTTGCTTCAGGTGCGTTAGTTTGTGTAATTGAATTGTCTTGAGGTGTATACATACTAATTTAAATTTTGTGTAGGTATGGGCATGGATTCGTATATTACCCGTGCAGCCCGTTATTATCCGTCCGCGAGTGCGGATGATGCCCACCGAAGAAGATGGAATTCAGTTGCCCATGCCGCCACTTGCTGCGAGGTAGTATATTTTTATTAATATATTTAATATATTTAATATATTTTTCTGTATTTTATTTAATATATTTAACGTAGTTTTTACTAAATTATTTAATATTTTGTCCCCAAAAATTTTATATTTAATAGATATTTCTTGAATGTTAAAAGTAGTTATTTTTTTATATATTTTATATTTGAATATTTATATTTTTTTCATTTCAGGTGGAATGCGCTTTTCGATCATACGACATCGACGCACTCGAATTTGCGTGCGATTCGTGAGTCGATCGATAGCATGTCTTGGGAGCAGTTCGTCTGGGCACCCTACGACGATCAGGCACCAGAGATTATGGCGTTGAGAGCCGACTCGCGACCAGCATGCGTTCGGTCGTCCTGTCCTCTCATCTTCTATAACATGGTCGAGTGGCACTATCCCGACCGCGTGCTACGACAGTTCGGGATGGTTCAGTCCGTCCCGCAACGTCCGAGACAGCTCGACGTTGATCTTCATCGGCACAGTACACGTAACGTCGCGGGAAGGGATTGGAGGGCCTTCCACGAGCAGTACGAAGCCTTGTGGGTGTCTCGCTATGAGAGGATAGTCGGTGCGATGGAGATAGTTGGTGGTGCGCAGTGTATTCCAGATTACTATCCATGGTACTGGAGGGTCACCCGTCGTTACATCTCTCCATCGACGATCCATATGAACCGAGGATTCCAGATGGGAGATAGTGCATTTATCGACGTTATGGTTAGTTACCTGTCATTCGTAAGTTTTTTATCTTATTTTGGACGTGTCATTTAAGACGTTAATTGTTACCTATTAGGCACAGCACGTCGATAGGGCCGAGGTGATACTTACAGGAGGAGATATGGATGGAGGATTGGACCTCATACATCAGATGCAGGGTCTTTTCCTTGACCGACGACAGCGAAGACATATGTCGTACGCTGATGTCCCCTCGACACACATGAGTATCCCGTCGTCTTCGCGTGGGCGGACGCATGACGATGTCCCGTCGTCTTCACGTGGTCGTACGTCACAGTACGGTGATGGTAGTAGATTTACACCTCCTGGGTTTGATCTCGGCTACGGCGCTGCTGATGATGATGATGACGACGACGACACACGCCTCCGTATCAGCCATTTGTGCAGGAGACACCACCGCGACCCCAGCAGCGACGTCGTCGCCCTGAGCAGCCCGAAGCTCCTGTTGACCGTGGCCATCTGCACAGGAACAGACGACCACGTAGATGTGGCACAGGAGGGCATTATATACCTTAGTTTTTATTTTCTGTATTTTTTTATCTAATTGGGACAGCTGCTGATTTTTATTTGTGTTTCTTGTTGTTTTGTTTGCAATCTGTTTTTATATCATATTTCTAGCAACCTTTTTAGTCGTAAATCGATGAAAATTACTTCCAAGTACTTAAACAGGTACAACGACATACTACATCAACCAACATCGAAGCCGACAATCAGCGCCCACGACCTCTCTGTCTCTGTCTCCGACTTGTGCTACCCTGATCCATTTCGTTGCGAATACGAGTTGTCTTTGGCCTACCCGGTCCTCTTCTTTCACGTTGGTCTTCATTATGGACAAGCAAAAAATCAGCAGGGTCCCAATGTCGCTCGTCATGCAGTGGATAAAAAGTTCCCTGATATGACTGAAAATATGCTACTTTACTGTAGAAAAGAGCAATGAACTGTGTGCTACTAACATTCCATTGGCGGCACGCTGCCTGCGCATGAGAACATGGAATGAAATGTTGGTCCCATTTTCCACAAGTGCACGTTCTTCCTTGAATGTTCACCACGTGTTTTCTTTGAGTCACCGAGGACGAAGTATACACCTCTGCTGTTTGTGCTCGCGGGTCAAATGCAGTTACAAAATGGCCGAACGAGGCATTTGACCAGTCACTATACATCCTCCACGCATAAGGAGACCATTCGGTTTCCGAACTCTGCATCGCCGCAGCTGCCTGTTGGTACCTATCACGAAAGTATGCAGAACACCGATGGAAGCTGAAGTCGACTATTGCTTTTGGAGGCAGTAAGCGAGCCCCTTTGAACACACCGTTAAGTGCTTCTGAGATGTTCGTCGTCATTGAACCACACCTCAGCCCACCATCGTAAGCAAATGTCCACTTTTCTCGATCAATAGCGCGCAACCAATTGTAGGCTTCTTTGCGTAGACTCTTAAGATGCTCCATTATCCGTTCGAATTTTTCAACCGTATGCGCCATCCCAGCTCTGTGGCACAACCGTTTGGAGACCTATAAGCATCGAGCTGTTCTACTGCGGACAGTAAACCTGCATTACAGTTCGTAGGTAACATGAATTTATTTTAGTAAAAAGAAGGAAAACCAACAACTTGCTCTATTTTTAATTGCAAATACCTGGATGGCGATCTGAAATTAGGCATACCCCTTGTCCCTCCAGTACATGAACATTGAGCAAGTTCAAGAACCATCTCCAAGAATGTAAGCTTTCGATATTAACGATGGCAAACGCAAGTGGAAAAACTTTCTGATTTGCATCGAGTGCACATGCAATCAACATTTTATGCTTGTACTTCGAATACAAGTGCGTACCGTCGACACAGACCACTCTACGACTATGCTTGAAGCCGTCAATGCAAGGTTTGAATGCCCAAAATACATACCCGAATTTTTTCACTCCAGACATGTCTTCAAGATGCCACCACTTGACCACCGTTCCGGGGTTGTAACGTTGCAACGCTTTCATGAATATAGGGAGCTGCTGGATAGACGTTTCCCAAGTACCATAAACTATCTCTTTTGCTCGCTTCAGTCCATGCCATGCTTGGATGTACGGGATGTCGTACCCGAAAGTATCTTTTACGAGCTGCTGCACATTTTTAGGTAAATACTGAGGGTCGTTCTTCACCGTTTGGATTAATATTCTCGCAATTTCAGTACGCGAAACATTGCGATGCGTGCTGGCCAACTCGTGCGTGAAGCATGTGTGCGGTCCCCCGTATCTCGTCACCTTCCAAAAGAAACTTTTCAGTTTGAAGACTGCTCGAAGTCTCCAGTTACAATCGTCGCTGTGATTGCATCTCACGCTCCATGCGGTTCTGTTACTTTCGGTCACGTGGTACTCACGTCTAACAACCCTCAGATGATAGTCGTTAACGGCACATTTCAAATGTTCTTTGCTATTAAACGTCATACCTACGTAATAGGAACGCAATGACTGCTCGAAGGTATATCTTCGTGTGGGGCAAACGAAATATTCGTCATTCCTTCAGTAAGTGATGTAATGTCAGGAAACGAATCCATCGGTGCGGGATTAGTGTACTGAACGATCTCAGTTGTCTCGACAAAGACCTCAATGTAATCGAGCTCGTTGTCGGGATCCAAGAAGTACTTCAGCTCGGCATCACTAGACACTAGTAGGAGATTATGATACATCCGTGAGTGTTGATATTGTTCGTTCTTCACTCGAACTATTAAAAAGAAAGCATTGCTGTCGACGGACGTCATGTCGTACAACATACTAAGAAATTGATCGAAATTGGTATCGCGATGAATTCGTCGATAAACGATGGGTTGAAGACTATACTGTATGGTGTTTAATTCGTGTATGATTTCACCGCCATAATAAACAACTACTTGAATTTTTCTAGACACCATATTGGATATGTATGAAATTTTATTAACTAACATTCGAAACATTGAGCCGCTTAAATAGGAAAATTCGTCGAGGGTACAGAACGCGGCTTCGCGGCCATTGGATGCGTCGTCGCGTCCATTAGACGCGACGAGTAGTGGCCCATTAACTTAGTGGGTTTAGTGGCGTCTTTAGTGGGTTTTAGTGGGCTTTCGGTCAACGTCGCGCCCATTAAGTGCGTCGACGCGTCCATTCAGCGCGACGCGGGCCACGCCCGGGCCCAGCCGAGCCCCTCTTGCTTCGTTGGTCGGCCACGTCATCATCGCGTCTAATAGGCGCGACGACGCGTTTAATAGGCGCGATTCACTCGATTTTAATAATTTCGGGTTCATTTGCCCTATTTTATCTAATTTGGGTTAACATAATCCTATTTTAATTAAAAAGCCGATTTATAGCAACGTCTCTAATGAAAACAATGATGTTATGATTACTTATAATTATGACTTCACAAATAACGTAGAGTGATTATCATATATGATTTATACTATGGCCCACCTTTTATCGCTATAATAGATAGTTTGATGATGTAACGTCTGTAGGCCTAAACAGTTCAATTCAATTTATTGTATTTAACTCACATAAAGCAGCCAAATGTAATAGATGTCGTTAATGGATTTATTATAATATTGCCCAAGACTGTTGATCTACGCCCTCATCATAGATATAAAGACGAAAATAAATCGATATTCAACCGACCACTGCACTACACAAACAACCGTTATCCTACGTGAATATATATATATATATTATATATATATATATTATATATATATATATATTATATATATATACATATATATATGCATGTAAATCCTATTCGGTGTTCCAAAAAAAATCAGGAGGTATTGTGTTATTATTCAACTACAGTTTCATTGTTACAGCCGATTATAAGAAAAATGGTACGCCTAAGCAATTACTCCATGCTTGAGACATTGGTACCAAGGGTTGAATCCACTACTGTTGTTGTTCGGCTCTTGCGCTCATGGAAGGCAAAGAAACTTGAAGAAAAATGGAGAGTTGATGAGCATTCACATGTTGTTGCTAGACGAAAAGGTACGTTGCCTGGTTAATAAAAGATGAGCTAATTTATCTTTTGAAGATTCATATTTTTTATGTGCTGCGGTGCAGGATACGTTAATGCAGGCGTCTATTCAGTGTCTACGAGTCGACCGTTTTCAGTCATTGCTTGTGGAGGGTCGTATATTTGCTATATCCGACTTTGAGGTTGTCAATGCTCCAGTAAGGTTTCGGATGACAGAACATCGACATATGATACGGTTTACAGATCGTACGACCATTCCGTCGACGTTGGCGATTATAGTATAAACGACGAGAAATTTCAGTTACGTTCGTATGCTGCTTTCTTGGATCTTGCCGACAAGAATCGAGAATTACCGGGTATGTATCGGCTTTCAGTGCCACCTCACAAATCTGGTAGATTCAGAAAATAGTGTGTCATTATGTAATATATTACACAAAATGAATACAAACAATTTTCATCTTACGCTTACACATGAACTTTTTATATGGTTGGTTCTTATGTGTTAAACCAATCAACGAGAGTCGTCAGGAATCTGCTTTAAACTTATGCGACCACATTGAAAATTGTATCGCGGCTTTCTTGAAATTTTAGGATGTGAGTACGATGCAAAGGTTCCCTATATTTAATTATTTTTTTTATTTGCAGTTCCAAGTTAGCAAGCATATATATTCCCAAATCGTTTGTAATTAATTATTTTATAAATCTCCGTGCTAGATGTTATTGTACTACTATCGTCCTTCCTCGAACCAGATTCGAGCAGCCACGTCCATACCAAGAGAGCTGTGCTGAAGATTATCTTGGACATGTTTCTTTCCGGAATGTGTTGTTCGAGAAGTTCTATTTTTATACTTTGTCTTATAACTTGATATGTCATGTACAGTGGTGAGACCGTGAGTGTAACAGTTTGGGATGAGAAGGCTATGGAGTTCTGTGACAGGTTACGATCTGTTGGGGATAATGTGATTGTCGTTGTAACAAGTGTTAACCAAAGATATATGGAGGTGATTGTTATAAATCCATTTTGTGTGTGTTGGCGTGATAGCTTTATTGCATGTTTTCAAAATCCATTGTCGTCCTTCCAGGTGGTTTATATCTCAATACAACCTCATGTACAAAACTCTATGTGAATTACCGATGTGCTATGGTTTCAGAATTTCGAAAAAGGTATTTGAATTGTTCAATAAATGGTGCAAGAATGTTGTTTATCTATACATTATTTATGAAATACTTTCTTACATTGGAGTAGGTTACAAGATGTTGGAGGGAGTTCAATTTCTTTAGTATCCAACAAGGTTGAACTACCATTGAGCAATATTTCTGATGTATATGAATTTTTGTGCACCGAAGCTGAGCAGGTTTTTAAAAATATTTTGTTTTCTCTTATGATTTTAAATGAATTTGTGCAAAGGTTTTTTATTGCTTTGCATTTGTGCAGGAACGGGATTTCGCCTGCATAGCAAAGATTACGGAAATCGTATCGCGAATGGGTTGGAGCTACATTTCCTGCGCTAAATGTTCAAGCAAGTTAGGGAAGTCTGATACGTCCCTAATATGCAATAAATGCTCAAACTTGAATGCAGTTGGAATTTTGCGATAACATATTGAATATCATTTGGTATGTTGTTGTTGAGGATTTATCTTACACTTTTGTTCCCTTATTAGCTTTCGAGTCGAGGTGGTTGTTGATGATGGATTTGAGTCAGCAAACTTTGTCATTTTTGATGGACCAGCCAGAAAGCACACGAATACAACGGCAGAGGAATTGATTGCCGCATTGGTCAGTTGTTCTTGAATTATTTGTATTGCTTATTGATCCGTATTTGCATCTCATGTCTGCTTGCATCGTTGTGTTTGCAGAAAGATGTTGGTCCAGTCTCACCTGTAGCTGAGGAACAAATCCCTGATTGTATTTTATCTTTGGTTGGGAAAACTTTTCAATTCCAGATAAAGATAAAGCCTTTCGATTTCAGGAGCACATACCGTAGCTTTGCAGTGTCACGAATGTCAGAAGTCATGGCCTCGATTGATTCATCTAATTCCACAAATGATGCGGTAGTATTTGGATTTTATTTTCTAAATTGTTAATGTTCCGTTAATTGTGTTGGCTTTGTTTTAGGATAACCTGCCCAATAGTAATCGGTTAGTTTCGCAGTCTCTGACAGAAAGAACACTTGCGTCTAGATCCCATATTGTTGAAGATCCTTTAGTTAAGGCCGACCAATGTGAGGAGGCTTTGAAGGTCGCCTTAAATTCTAAAGTTCTTGAACGTGAAATTGACCATATTGAGCCGTCCAACTCTTTCGACAAGAACGCTGCGGGCAAAGGACCTAACGGTGGAGTTGGAGTTGCATTTACAAAAAGGTTAAATAGCAGTAAAGATGAACATGGTGTTGATGTTTCTTATAAGAGGAAGAAAAAAAAGCCCGAAAAACTAGCAAGCGGTTGTAACTGAGTCATGTTTAGTATGGAGATCCACATAAATCGTTACGTTAGTCATATATATATTATCATATTATTACATGACAACAAGTATATTGCATGGCATCGAATGATTTGGTAAACACTTCACTATTTTTTATTATATTTTATCACAATATCAAAATTGCTTTAAATTCCAACTAGAATTCTAAAGTTATGGACGTATTGCGATATTATTTTCTTAAAATTCGTCACGCATACAGAAAGTATAAAACATCAATATTTCGTACCTAATATACAATAATTATAGAAAATTATATCACAAAATATAGAGTTCCTGGCTGTTTGTCTACTACACTTTTATATGTATTAATTAATTGTACGAATATTTGTAAACATTACCTCCGAATCCTCAAAAAAGTCACTTACAAAATGAAGTATAGTATAGTATATGACTTCCAATGGTTTCCTACAAAATTAATATTTTTATCCTTCATTTGCGTTTTAATTATTTTATTACCTCCCAGACACAAAATAGTGGGACAATGGCTACTTAGTCGTACTCAATTCTATTCAAAAAAAATTTCAGTATACTGATTACTTTTTAATTTATAGTAATGTTTCTAACGAAATACTTTAAGTTACGAAATAATATTACATCATGATAGTAACTCAGTTACGAAATAAAGTATATTATATGACATCCAATGTTTTAATAATTTTTTTAACTACAGCGGGAGCTATCTGGGTGAGTTTACTTATTATTTAAAAGGAACGTATATCAGCCATAAATTTAACTTATTGAAAAATTTATTTAAATATATAAGACAGAAAGAGAGTATGCTGTGCCGACGACTACATTACATCCTAATAACAACCCACGTAATGAAATAAAGTGCAGTATATATATCATGGAATGGTTATTGGTTCCATGACTACCTTCTTTGCCTCCATATTTTATATTAAAATTCTTTTGTTACATCTAAAACACAAAATTTTGGTTTGATGCCTGCATATCCTTCACTTAATTCAACTTTGTAATAACTTTTACTGAATCCTATTCTAAAAATAAATAAATTTTTTTTCGATGCAGTTAAGATGAAAGCTCTGTAACCATTTTAATTTTGTCTGAAGAGATTAATTTATTTGTTGTAATGATTAATTTATAGTTTTGGTGAACTTCTCTACCGAGAATTAATCACAAACTACACATATGTAAAATATCAATTGAGTTACAGACAAAAGTTATTTAAGCATTTTAAAATATGTTTGACGAGAATAATCTATTCATTATACTGATTAACTTATAATTTATAGCAACGTCTCTAATGAAAACAATGAAGATATGATTAACTTATAATTATGACTTCACAAATAACGTAGAGTTATTATCATATTTGATTTATACTGGCCCCACCTTTTAACGCTATAATAGATAGTTTGATGATGTAACGTCTTTAGGCCTCAACCATTCAACTCAATTTATTGTATTTAATTCACCTTAAAGCAGCCTAATGTAAGAGATGATCGTTATTGGATTTATTATAATGTTGAACAAGACTGTTGATATACACCCTCATCATAGATATAAATACGAAAATAAATCGATGTTCAACCCACCACTGCACTACACAAACAATCTCCCTACGACCCACGTAATTTCATTATTAGTGTATAAAATTAGTCCCACTGCCTCAAATTGAACCAACATTGCATTGACCTGCAAGGTTCAATGATCATCTCAAATAAAAATGTTCTTCCAACTGCCGATGAATAAACGGGCGATATTAGTTCCTACTAACGATACGATTAACCTAGCGACAGAGTTTTTCTTCCACAGATTTTTTAAGTACATTTGCAGCGGGATTTCAGACATAAACATGAAATCCGGTAATTTGTATATGTTTCGTATGCACATATTTGTCACCCTTATTTCCATGTAATTTTATTTTTGAATTATTATTAGCACGCGTTGAATGTTGCGGAGCAAAAAAAACAAACGCTGGTGTATCAACACAAAAGCGGCCACCAAAGATTAGCAAAGAAGTTAGCAGAATCTCAAGACAAAGACGAATCCAAATAATGAGATCAAAGCGTCCATGGAGGAATATTTCCAGTACGGAAAATATTGCTTGCCTTGGTAAGCGTGCCTGTAAGGAAATTACGCAAAGCAACAGCCTTTTAAACTAAAATATAATAGTTTAATTCGAAATGATTGTCTCATTTTATGCGATTGATTTACTGGATATATGTATGGGATACATACATGCAGAAACTGTCGCAATGGACAGCGCAAGACGTAGTAAGCTTGCAAGACAACGACGATATGCAATTTTGAAGCATAAGCGTCAAACCGTCGAAGATTGCCCTTCCATAAGAAACAAAAACGGTTAGTAAAATGACATTATTTATGGCCTACCTAATTGATCGCAAATTATCGTCTTTTTTCTTTTTTTTTTTTTGCATTGTACACCAATATGCTACGTTAATCCTCATATAACGATGACAGCGCCACATGCTGCAGAAAAAACCAAGGATTGCCAACTGTGAGCACAGAAAATGGTACGATAAATATTTGGAAACGAAATTACGCATAGGTCATATATATATATATATATATATATATATATATATATATATATATATAGAACAACAATGATTTAAAATTGCGTCCAAATATTAAAACACAAAAAATATATATATCAATATTCGACACCAAATCAAGTATCCCCATAACACTTGAATGTTTTTTTTTTTGAAGTTACAAGCAAACCACAGCGAATAAGAATATTACAAGCTCAGAAATCAAAGACAGACGATCTTCTTCAATGGCCTCTTTGTAATGCACTGGTTTGGAGGTCTGAGCGGGCCAACAAAAATGTCCGGTCGTCCAATATGGTATACTCCATATGCTGTAGCCAAGGCGGGTGTCATTGCCTCCTACTCGACCACCGCCCAACTTCCTGTGGAATAAGATGTCGGATAAGAGTTTTCGACAGTACATTCGTGTTTATAATTCTATTCTTGCATTCACGTCGATGGGTGCTAAAGTAGATTCATCAATCAAGGTTTCGAGCGGTCCATATGTCTTCCGAATCCATGGACAGAACTACCATAATATCGGATCCCTACTTCCACAAGAAGGCCGAAGGCCCAAGTTTGCTCAATTGTACATATACGACACGGCTAACGAAGTTTCTAACCGCATGAACACACGGACAAGGGAAAGCTCTGAGAATTTGGATCCAATCGTAGTTGCGAGGCTCATTGAGATGTTGGATGCTAACAACGAACTCGCAAAGATATTTAGAATGGCGAGGGACAGATATGAATCCGACGAGACGACAAAACTTTCAATACGACTGATAGGTCGCGGCCGCAGGGGAAGGCAGTACGACCTACCAGCTGCAGATGAAATCGCAGGCTTGATAGTCGGCGACCTGCCTATAACAACCGGTGAAAGAGATATAATAGTCCAGACGAAGATGGGACATCTGCAAAGAATCAACGAATCACACCCTGCATTCATGGCCATGCAATATCCGTTGTTGCTTCCGTATGGTGAAACTGGGTTCCACGACCAAATCCCATACAGAGATACCGAAAACAACACAATAAAAAGATCATACATGACGATGCGCGAGTTTTACGCATATCAGATACAGACCAGAATATCTCACGGCAACGGATTAATTCGAGGGGGTCGACTTCTGCATCAATACATTGTTGACGCATACACTGCCATAGAACAAGAACGCTTGCGTTGGATAAGAAACAACCAGAAAACGTTGAGGCCTGACATTTACAACAACATCTACGATGCAGTTGCAAGAGGGGAAACAGACGGAAGATCACTTGGAAAAAGGATAATTCTGCCTTCATCATTCACGGGCTCTCCAAGGTACATGGTGGAAAATTATCACGATGCCCTTGCTCTGTGCCGATGGTATGGTAATCCACACTTATTCATAACTATTACGGCAAATCCAAACTGGGAAGAAATCATAAACCATCTACGGGCATACGGGACGGACACGTCAAATGATAGGCCAGATCTACAGTGTAGAATATTCAAGATAAAGCTCGATCATTTGATAGCGGACATCCGAAGCGGACATTTTTTTGGGAGCACTCGAGCAGGTATGCCACTCGAAATCATTGTCAAATTACATATTAACTTTTATTTCATCACGATACATTGCTATGAATCATTATCGCGCACCTTACACCTTCCAATGAACTGCAGTCTTATATACCATATAATTTCAAAAACGCGGCCTCCCTCACGCACACATACTGGTCTGGCTGGATGGGAGAGCTGCTGAACCAAGTCCGGTAGAGGTGGATGCTGTAATTTCAGCCGAGATTCCAGATAAAGATATAGACGAAGAGGGATACACTCTGGTTGAAGAGCTCATGATGCATGGTCCATGCGGTGCTGATCGACCAAACTCTCCTTGCATGGCAAAAAGATATGCACAAAGAAATACCCGAAAGCCTTCAATGATAGGACAACTGTCGATGAGTCCGGGCATGTTACGTATAGGCGGAGAAACGACGAATCAAGCTTCGTAACAAAAAAGGGCGTAAGAATGTTCAACAACTATGTCGTACCTCATAACCTACCACTGCTAAAAAAATACAGGGCCCATATCAACGTTGAATGGTGCAACAGGTCTAAGGCAATAAAGTATCTTTTCAAATATATTACAAAGGGGGTCGACAAGGCTACAATGATCATCGAAGATAGACAACCTTCGGGTCATCGCTCCGACCAGAATAAAACGGATTCAGATAAAGGCGATGAAATAAAAAGGTACCTTGATTGTAGGTATTTGTCGGCATGTGAATCCATGTGGAGAATATTTTCATTTGACATTCACTATCGAACACCGGCTGTTCAAAGACTACCATTGCATCTCGAGGGTCAACAGAGCCTATTGTACGATGACACCGTTGACCTAGAGAACATGCTATCCGGAGATGCCGTTCAAAAAACCATCTTGACGGAATGGATGGAGACCAACAAACGCAGTTTTGAAGCGAGAAATCTGACATACATTCAATTCCCGACAAAGTTCGTGTGGAACGCTACCAAGAAAGCTTGGACTCCGCGTAAGAAGGGATTTGTAGTTGGTAGAATCGTCAACATACACCCGACAGCCGGAGAACTTTATTATATGAAAATCCTTCAATCACTGGTTAAGGGGCCTACTTCATACCAGGATATTCGGACTGTGGATGGTGAAATCATGGAAACATTCAAGGATGCGTGCTATAAAAGGGGATTATTGGATGAAGACTCTGAATGGCATCAAGCAATGGAAGAATCATCTCACTGGGCTACTCCGAATCAGCTGCGTCATCTATTTGCGACACTACTCATCCATTGCGAGATAGGTAACCCCCTCAGTCTGTGGAAAAATTTCTGGAAATGCCTTTCTGAAGATATTACATTAAGACAGCAACGACTTTTTAGCCACACAAATCTACACCTTTCAGACGACGAATTACAAAATTATGCCCTAATGGATATCGAGAAGATTCTAATGCAAAACTCCAAATCCCTGTCGGATTTTCTGGGAATGCCAATGCCATCAGCGACCGTGCTAAAAGAACTCAACAATAGACTCTTGATGGAGGAAATGAGCTACAACGTGGGAGAAAATGATACCGAGCATCGCCGTCTTTTTTGTACATTGAATAACGAACAACGAAGAGTATTTAACGACGTCGTGGGCTCGGTTCAAAATGGAAGTGGAAGATTATTTTTTCCTATACGGATCAGGTGGTACGGGAAAGACATACGTTTACAAGACATAATCTCCAAACTGTGATCAGAGAAACGCATCGTCATCCCAGTTGCTTCCTCAAGCATTGCAGCGCTGCTTTTACCTGGAGGAAGAACGGCACATTCAAGATTTAAAATTCCGATAGCAATACATGCAAACTCAATGTGCGACGTGAAGCAGGGGTCAATGCTGGCACAATTACTTATACACTCAGACTTGATAATTTGGGATGAGGCGCCTATGACACATAAGTATGCATTCGAGGCCTTAGATCGGACAATGAGAGATTTGATGGCCACGACAACATGGCGGAGAGCACGCCATTCGGTGGAAAGACCGTACTTCTCGGGCGCGACTTTCGGCAAGTCTTGCCTGTCATACCAAAGGGATCAAGACAAGATACAGTTGAGTCCACCATAAATCGATCATACTTATGGGACCACTGCTCTCTGTATACATTAACTCAGAACATGAGGCTACACCCCACGGAGACAGAGTTTGCAAAATGGGTCTTGATGGTTGGAGATGGAAACCCGCCAAACTTTGCAATTGGAGATGTGGAAACGATTACAATTCCACCTCACATGATGATCTTGCCTCTACAGGACACCATTCATCAGATTTCAACTTACACATATCCTGATTTTCACGAGCGTATGACGGATCGTGAATATATCAGGGAAAGGGCGATACTCACGCCTCGAAATGAGACCGTAGATGAAATAAACACTTACATGCTATCAATAACACCCGGACAGTCATACGAATATTTAAGTGCAGACAATATTCAAGTTGAGGCTGAGAGAGAATGTGGCGCAGAAGCCACGTATTCAATAGAGTTTTTAAACACACTCCAATTCTCGGGGATTCCAAATCATAAACTTATTCTAAAGCCTTCAGTTGTTGTCATGCTGCTGAGAAACATCAACCAAAGAGACGGGCTATGCAATGGAACAAGAATGATAATCTCACGTTTGGGCAAACGAGTTGTCGAGTGTGAAATTCTAACGGGTACGTTCAAACTTCGGAGACGCCAATTTCCATTGAAAGTTTGTTATGCAATGACCATCAACAAGAGCCAGGGGCAGAGCCTAAAGAGGGTTGGGATCTACCTTCTCAGACCAGTTTTCACACATGGCCAATTGTACGTTGCACTATCTCGAGTGACATCGCCATCGGGAATCAAGATCTTGGCCATTAGGGAAGACAGCATAGGCGATAATGAGGTTGTCAACATAGTATACCATGCAGTCTTCAACACTATTGGCGATCGCATGGAAGGCTAAGTTTTAATTAGCTTGATGGAATATGGATTAGGAGGCCGTCTGGTTATGAATTATAGTTTCGAAGTTTGGTGTATTTTTAGCCTTTACATGTGGTTTCATTTATAGAGGTCTTTTCTCTGTTTTAGTGTGGAGTATTAACACGTCTCTTGCATAAAATTTATTTACATTAACATTATTTTCTCTGTATAACCGCTCAACAATGAGGAGGCCTTTTATATGCAAACATTATTAATGTATATAAGTTATAATAATTGGGCCAACACATATGCACAATAAGACTAACTATATGATGAAAATGGAAGAGTCCTATGATGAAAATGGAAGAGTCCGAGTAATCAATTTTGATGCGTTGACTTTTGTTAATAGGGAGGCATTGTTGAAGCAGGGAATGCATAAAGTGAAGAGTTCTATTTTCATAAATCTAAGCCTCTATACAAAAGTTCTGCCACCATATATTACTTCTCATTCAACCAAATGGGGGCATTCATGTCTACAGCAATAGAAGCTCCACGCATGGTTAAAGTGACGAAATATAGCCCCGTGCATCGCACGGGCCTCACCTAGTTAGTTAAAAGAGAAAATTTTTAAGCTTACCTATATCTTTAGTTAATGCAAACGACGAAACTGAATCAAGCTAGAATATGAATGAATATATATACTCATATTAAATACAATTATATCACGTATAATAATTTATCAATGATAATATTGAACATTTTATTCCTTGTAATGATCCTTAAAAATATGTGACATGGTCGTCGTTGCAAAGTTTGTGAATATTTTATAATTATAATATTTTAGCAAATCATCAATAGTAATAATTATGAGTTATTTTAAAGTTTTAATGGGACATAATATTTATAAAAGGGATTTTCATATATTATCGTATCGAAGTTTATGAGTTTGTAAAAAGCCAGCGGGACCATAAGAGTTTATAACTAACTAGTATTTCTATCACACCCTATGTGTGCAATAAAATAAAGTTAATTGTTATTAGATATTTTTTTAATAAGGAATTTACTAAAATAGAATTTGGTAGTTATTTATGAGGTTATGAAAGGTATGCAGTTTAATAAGTCATTTAATATTTTAATAGTGTAGAAAAAATCGGATTGATCAATTGATACAGGCCAATTGAAAGTTTATCCTAGCCCCTCACCCTTATATAATAGAATAGATAATTTGTTCGTTCCGTAAATTAGAAAATTAATTTTTTAAGTCTAAATTAGGTGAAATAATTTGTAAGTTTTCAAAATTGTAGCAATTTAAAGTAGGGGAATCTCAGTCGGTACCCCCCCCCCCCCCCCCGAGTTTATGACTTTTTCAGTTGATGTCCAACTTTTTCGAATCGCCTGTTACCCCTGAAGTATCATCAAATACAACTTTGTGACCCTGATGACGAAAATTAGCATTTTTAGGTTTTTACATCCGTTGGTTGCTAAGGAAAAAGACCTAAATCCCTCATTTTATTAGATAGCTTAAAAAAACAGAAATGAGAAAAGCAAAAATACTTAAACGCGGCCATACACACACGGCTCCTCCGCCAACATCCACATCTCAAGCTCCACCATAAGCACATGCAACGACTACACCTTCAATACGAAGAACAACATGAGGCTCAAGACGGCGCCGTCGATCTACAACTTAGCTTCAGAAATTATTTCCAGGACATTATTGCGAAAGGAGCGATGAACCCAATCTTCATTGACTAGTCTTAAGGCTCCATGGAAAACTGTGAGCCCATGATAAAGAACATTGTCGGCGACTTTGTTTTTAAGTTATCTAATAAAAATGAGGGCATTTGTTCATTTTCTTAGCAACTAACGGCTACTAAAAAATGCCAATTTTCCTCTTTCAGTGTCACAGAGTTGTATTTCATGATACTTCAAGAGTATCAGACGGAGTTGGGAAAAAGTTTATACCAACTGAAAAAGACTTAAACTCGAGATACCAACTGGAGTTCCCCAAGTATTTGAGACTTTTGGTTCCTCAGCAAACTTATGAAGCTTTATAAAATGACGTATTTATCCTTTAAGGCTCCGTGGGCGGTAGACGTGGGGTAATGGGCCGGGTCAACCCGGACCCGGCCCAAAAGCGGCACATTAAACCGGTCCAGAACTGGAACCGGTAAAACCGGTTCCGGGCCCATTAACCGGCCCATTTAATATGGGCCGGGCCATTTAATATGGGCCGGGCCGGTTAGGGGAGCCACGGATCGTGGATTACCGGTTCCGGTTTTCGGTTTCGAACGGAAACTGGAACCGGCCCAACGACTATTTTGTTTTTTTATTAAAATCCGAAAAATACTTTTAAAATTACCATTTCACCCCCAATCAAAAAATCTATAAATATCACCTCATTTAACCATTTTAACTCACAATTACATCCAAATCTCTCCCTTTCTCTCTCAAGACACTCTTTAAAAATCATCATTATTATTATTATTAATATTATTAGCGAAAATAATTATTTTACTTACACTACTACACACACCCACTTATCATTACAAAAAATTATAAATATTATTTTTTATATTATAAAAATACTAATGGCGTCGTCATCGAGAAAACCTAACCCGAGCGACGAAGTTTATATGGTTTAGGTCACACCGATACGTTTTGGGGAGCTGACGAGGAGATCGAGGTACCGGAACCGGCGTCGACGGACGAGGGACTAAGCTAAGCTTCTACGGCGACTACAAGAAGGAAGCAACAACCGCGTGGTCGGCGGTCTACGGTATGGAATTTTACTTTTTTACTTTTTTTTTGTGATTTTGAATAATTTTTTATATTTTTTTTGTTTTTTTTTTGTAATTTTTATGTAGTTTTTTTGTTTTAATTGTAATTTTTTTTCCTTTTTTTTGTAATTTAAGTATTTTTTTTGTAATTTTTTTTCTTTTTCGTAGTTTTCCTTGGAGTAAAATTTTCGTCGGTCCCACTAGATTTTTTGAATTCTGCCACGCGGACACAGTACATGTGTTGAAACCTATTGAGCTTTAGGCCCATTTTATTGGGCTAGACCTATACGTATTTTAAGTGGCTCATATTAAATTCAGCAATTATTTGTAGTCTTCGAAGACATGTTTATGTGAAGATCTGAATATGAATTAGTTAAAGTTTAATCACCATTTATCCTTTTTCTATTTAATCAGCACAGTTGTTGAGATGATTCTTTATTAGTCTTACATCATTCTTGTGATTCCCATGTCTGATACGTCAATTGTATCGAAAGCTTTTATTTTCTTTTCCTAATAATTCCTAAAAAAATTAAGAATTTAATTTAATGCAAGTTGCACCATAACCTATCGTGGGATGAAGTGTAAAGTTGGTCGAATCTCTTGGTTTTTTAATGTCACAGTAATTAATTATCGACTTTTTTATTGCACGTAAAACTATGAGATTCATTACTATAAAGTAAGAACGCCCATAGACTTCTTGAAGGTGTTGCCTCAATACCCCATGAAAAAAAAACTAACAAAATCTTGAATAATTTTTTAATCCGTGGCAGTCTTTAAACAAGTTATTGGGTCCAAAAGAATAAAGTCAAAAAGAATGTTCCAGTGGGAAGATTGCAAACCTAAAATAATGAGATTTTACTTATCAATAATAGTAGTTTTAGAAACATTAATTGTATTTTCATACAACAGTCAAAAATGTTGTTCTGACAAGAAGATTGAATGGGGTGTTAACTTTACATTTTTGTATTTAAGTATTAATCAATATCTTATTTCCTTACTGAAAGGACTTAAAGAATGATATTAATGGAATCTTCTGTACTTGTATAATCACTCATAGGATATCAAAATGAAGAAGCATTATCCATCACATATTGAGGCGGAACAAAAGGAGTTGTCAAGTCATTGAATTTACGAATTTTACATTCATCTTAAGAATAATAAAACCATAGAAACAACCGTTCACGTCAAAATCAGGAAAAACATTGAAATTTTCAGAAAATTTCAAGAACATATATACACATATATATATATATTATTTATTTATTTATTTATATATATATATATATATACATACATTTAAATTGTAGTTTTCGTGTGGTGTTGACACGCGTCAGGTCCATTAATTTTTTAATTAATTATTTCTTAGACGATAAAACCACCCCACACCCCACTTCCTAAACAACCCATGTAACAGAAATCGATTCTTTAATTAGTTAACTAAAAATGATTAATTAGATTGACTCAAAATAATTATAGATAGTTATGACCCGTGCAATGCACGGACAAAAAACTAGTATATATATGTATATATATACATATATATACTAGTATCTGGTGCACACCCTGCGTGTGTGCCAGAAAAGAAGAAAAAATTGATAATAAAGTGGTTTTTGTTTTAATTAATTTTAATATCTAAAGAAAATAAGCATTTTTACTAAAAATAGAATAGCAGTTTCTTTAGATTAGAATAGCAGTTTCCTAAGACTAAAATAACGTGCTCTGATTTTCTACTTTTAATTAATAACTTTTTTAATGTTAAAATTTAATTGGTTGAAATTGACATACCAAATTGATTAATGACAGTTTCTATGAGGGCAAGACTCTTAATAAAATAGATATATATATATATATATATTATATATATATATATATTTGTGATTTCGTTTTATTAAAATTGAGGTCGTTTTATTCAAAAGAAACTCACAAATAACTAAGAGTGAAGCTAGAATAAACCGTTAAATGGTCTGTCAATTAAGCTTGAAAAATTTAATTAATAAACTTAAAAAATCACTAACTATCTTTAATTACTATAGTTAGTTAATTACTATCCTACTTTAAATTTATAATAGATCAACTTTTTCTTTAACATACTTATAACATACAAATAATTTAAATTACGATTTCTATGAGATATTTCACACTAAAATAAATTTAATAAAAAATATTTATTTATATAGCCAACGCATTTGAGTGTGCATAAGTTACTAGTATATTTATATTCGATAAAGATAAGGTGAATTGTGTATTTATTTTCAAATATTTAATCCAGAATAGATATATTAACATTTCTCGTGTTACACGTAATTTTCAACCTATTGTCTTCAACACGAAGGAAACTCCCCCTTTTTTATCCTTAAAGTCCAGTAGGTCGCATAGCTTGCGAAAACTCGAAAAGGTATTAAAAAGCAAAGAAAATTATAAATGTGCTTTTTGAGTTAAAAGAGAAGACAAATATCAAAACCAACATATAAAACAATAGTTACTATCTTGTTATATTTACATGTGAAACTAATGTAAAGAGACTTCTTTATCTTAATTTACTAATTACATGTGTGAATGGCAAGAGACATCTTTATCTTTTCGAGGATCGATCGGTGATAAATGAGTCATCAAGAAAATGAAAATTGAAACCGTCTAGGAATGGTGGAATGGTGAATTATTATTACTGATACTTTTTCGCACACCGATATGCTTAAAATATAGTTATATTTAAATTATCTAAATTTTGAAATTATAATTTTTAGTGTTTTAAGATGAAATATAATAAATATATAAAATGAAACTTAGTTGTAGAGGCATAAATACAGTGAATAACATAATTAGAAGTGATACGAAAATAATTAATTAATTAAATTACAAATGGGGACTAAATTGCAAATAAGTTATACACCAAATTGTGACAGTTTATATCCATCCCCAACCAATTATATAATATATAGTATAGATTATTATTATTATTGTTATCATTATCTTGGGTTATCCTTTCACGACATGCACCCCACACCCCACCAACCATGCTTTAGTTTATATAAATAATGTATGGATGAGATTAGTAGAGTTAAAACAAAATTAAAGCTTGTAAATAAACAGAATTGAGCGATATCAACAGTCATATTAATGGTTATGTAAGACTAGTCGGGTTATTTATCGAGTTTATTTATTTATCGTCGAGTAGTTCGAATCTTTTACACCCCAAATAAGTTCTATTACAACTAATTTCTTACTCGACAACAAATCAGATCCTCGATAGGTTGTATTACAAATATTTATTACGTTCAAGTTGCAATTAGTACATTTGACTAATACTTGTTCTAGGACGATCATCGTACCGCATTGGCTTCTGTGAATGGAATCATTTCACATATACCATGTTACTACTTAGCTAGCATTAATTATTATCACCCCATAACAATATATATAGCATATTGCAATTGCAATGAAATTGATTTTAGTTGTCCTTTTATTATATATATGTGCATCTTAACTTAAATCATGGGAAAGACCTAAATAATGTTTAAACTTTAAACCCATGGAAAGTAAAGTAATATATAAATGAATGTCATTCATTCAGCCCGTCTCAATTTCGACGCAATTTAACACTCTCATTTGACCTAATTTCTTTTCTGTTTGGAGAGAGTGCACAATGATGGTGTTTATTCAACAACATACCTAACTTCCAATTGCATTTATTGAAAAATCCCTGCAGATTTCTCATTAAATTCTAGCATATAATTTTGAATTAACACCTAATGAAGAACTCGCCATCAATAGCAAGCAGAGACAAGTTGAAAAAGTATAATTTACGCAATTCCTTCTTAATTTCAAAACAATATTATTCTTTCATTTATTAGTATCCCCCCCACAAGTCATCGTAGTCTCCACATTTTAGTGTATTATTTCCTTTTTTTTGTTGTACTTTATTATTGAGATAAGCAATTGAGATAAAGTTTTGCTTCAGATTTCAACATATTATCCCAAGAATATTATTATGTAAAATATAATCAATATTATCTCCAGCTGAAATGTGTACGGCAACCACGTTTCATTATCACAAAGCTCCTTTCTTCGTGTATGTATATATAAATACAAACAAACAAATAGGGACACATTCATAGAACCACTCACTCTCTTTTCATCTCATTCACTCAAAATCCATTTTTGATTCGTTCTTCGATCCTCTTGCACGAGGAAGAAACGATAGAGGTAGAGATAGAAGGAAGGAAGAGATGTCTCAGCCTGGTGAGCAGCCGGCGGCGGCGGCGGAGATTGTTCTGTTCGGCGTGAGGGTGACGGTTGATCCTATGAGGAAGAGCGTTAGCATGAATAATCTGTCCGATTACGAGCCTCTTAAGGGCGATAGCAAGTGTGGCGTTGTCAGCAACGATGGTGTGAATGGGATTATTACTAATTCCGAGATGAGCAAGGTGGCGGAGGAGGAAGGTGGTTACGCATCGGCCGATGACGTGGCACGCCCTTGCGCTGGGACGCGTGAGCGTAAGCGAGGTCAGTTCTTCAATCATCGATCGGTTGCTCTTTATGTGATTTTTATTTTTATCTTAATTTTGAGTTTTTGGTTAATCGTTGGTGGTGAGGGCTTTCTGCTTTTTTTGCGTGATTTGATTACTTGAGTGATTTTCCTTTGAGCTGGTGTGCTCGTTTTTGGTTGAAAACATGGAGGAAATAATTCGATCTTTGGAAAAGTAAATAGAGATCTCTTTTTTCGTTGGTCTTTGTTGGCTGTTACGATTGAGATATTGGTTCTGATTACATTCAATCTGTTTATCCTACGATTCAGAATCATTGGTGGCTTTAATGCATTGAGAGATACTCTTCAGTAGAACTCTTACCTAACAATCAACAATATACTCTCCTCTTAGCGTATGCAAAAGTTCTGATTGGTTGGGATCTTACTCAATGTTTTGCTAGGACTTGTATTACATCCTTATGTTCTTCTTCCTTCAGTGGACTATTTGTTTGTTAACTGAGACAGATGTATATATATTTGTTTTAGGAGTCCCATGGACTGAAGAAGAACACAAACTATTCCTGGTAGGCTTGCAAAAGGTAGGAAAAGGAGATTGGAGGGGCATTTCTAAGAACTATGTAAAGACTCGAACTCCTACCCAAGTTGCTAGCCATGCCCAGAAGTATTTCCTTCGAAGGACTAATCTCAACCGCCGCCGCCGTAGATCTAGCCTATTCGACATCACTACTGACTCGGTACGTCCCAATCGAACATTCCAATAGTTCCATTTTTATGTCATCCAAATTCGAACGTAATATCATTCTTTTAGTGGGATGATCATCTCTGTTTTGGTAGTGCTAGTTCAAATGGGCTACCGATCTATGAACTGCTTATGTGACTGCACTTTATTCCCTTCTTCTTTCTTGGCTCTATGGTGTCGAACAATGAGCTGAAGATTGCGTTTTTACCTTTATTTTGAAGCTAACGTTTTCGGGTTTTATCTTATTCCCATTACAGGTCACTGCAATGCCGAATGAAGAGGTCAAGAACCACAAAGAGAAACAGACTGAGCCAATCCCATCACCAATCACACCAAATATGCCCTTAGCTTCCAATCTCGGCGAATTCCCAATTACGCCCTTCCCCGTTGTTTTCTCCATGCAAGGTGGAAATTTACCCGAAACCAATTCGTTCGAAGAACGAGCAACGAACAGCTCATCGGCTTTTAACATGGCTCTTAACTTGAGGCAACAGGCGATGCTCGTTGAGCCCCCGCCTCTATCTTTGGGTCTCTCTCTCTCGTCGGGGTCAACATCAGACATCAAATGTGAACTCATCGGGTTTTAACATGGCGTCGTATATGTTGCTTGAAGGTTCGTATCGGTGTTATTTAAATAAAAAAAAAAAAAGAAAGAAAGAGAAGAATAAGGTTGGCTTAAGAACATAACTGTTGGCTGTGCTTTTAAATTATAGATGATTAGTCAGGAAACTGAATCAGCATTT
Organism: Craterostigma plantagineum; assembly: GCA_027422505.1. NCBI lineage: Eukaryota > Viridiplantae > Streptophyta > Magnoliopsida > Lamiales > Linderniaceae > Craterostigma > Craterostigma plantagineum. Next base: position 99,493 of record JAPQWV010000687.1, on the reverse strand, counting down.
AGCTTGTTTGTATGAGTAGAGCTGTACAGACATTGACATTTGTGATGCTGTGTTGCGTTGTACCCACCCCTCTTTGTTTTATGCTGTTGGTTTTTAAGATCGTATTCTTGGGAATAATGTACGCTTATAAATCTTATCTTAAATTTTGTTACTTGGGTGATTTTTTTTTTTTAAGTCCCATTAAAAACAACAAGTTTGTAAGGTCAAGAGTCTATAGATGCTAACATATCAAACATGATATATGAATGGCGCCTTTTTTTTTTTCAAAACGATAGTTTAATATATCAACAAACATACAGAGCTAAATAGTCCAATTGAGCCCCTAGAGCAGTCACCTAGAGAGACAAGAGAAACATAGGACAATAAGTAAAACAAAAAACAAACCCGAAAGAAAACAAGAAATAAAAATTCGAACAAGAAAACTAAAGAACCTATTACTAATCGAGTCTAAAACTCCACTGTAATACTCTTCACTTTCTTCTCGTCTTCAGCTTCAAAACCCGTCTTCTTCAGGTGAGCAATCCCATAAAGGGGACCAAGCTCCCACGTGGAGAGAAAAAGCTCCTACAAGAGGAGAACAGGGGTTCCCCAACTCCATTAGTGGAGGATGTGGGAGAAAACTAGTTTGTTTTTTGTTTTGGCTGCTCGAGAGAGAGCGGTGGGATGAGAGGGAACCCTTCAAACCATTGATATATGAATAGCTCTTACTAGGGCGCAAACGAGTCGCATTCTACAGGCTCGAGCTCAAAAAATTTACAGTGAGTTCGAACTCGAGTCAAAGAAGTTAGCCTGAAAAAGCTCGAGTTTGAAGCTAGAACAATTTTAAAAATATTAAATAATAATACTTAAAGCTTATGAGCAAAGTCATCGTCTTTTGAATACCTACATAAGAAGCTTGATGCTCTATGATTAGGAACTCAAGTCGAGCTTCAGGCGGAGTCAGCTAGACTTATCTTTCACCCCAAGATCTGAATATCAAATGGTCTAATATACAAATACATAGTACAAACCAAATGAGAAGCATTGCACTAACATAGGCTACAATCATATGGCCTTTTTCAATTATCATTATGAACACTCATTTTTGTTTTTTTTTCTCTTCGTTCATTCGGAGGAGAGCCACGGATTAGGGGCGACGTAGGTATACCCATGGAAATGCTCGCCGGCCGTCGGCGTAGGTGCGGGCGAGTCGTCGAGGGGCATATTCGTCCAACACTTGTCGAAATTCTCCGTGCAGTCTCTCCCGCTAACGTCAGGCTTGAACTTGGGCTCCAATTCTCTCGACTCGAGTTTCTTCCAATTGATGGGTCGAAACCATTTGTGAGATTTGACCTCTTCGGCTCCCTTGGGCCCACTCCCGAGCCTCTGTAATGGATCCTTCTGAAGCAACTGGTATGCATGTAATAACGAAGCATAGGTTAAACAACGCAATCGTCAGAGAAATGGGATGAATCTTTTAGGGCTTATTAGTAAACGAAAAACGTACCCCTTTGAGCAAAGAATGAGCCTCGGTGGTTAACCGAGGCGGGAGCTTTAGCTTCTCCTTGATTATCTTCTCTTGGAGCTTCTTTCTGTTCGAATGTGTATATGGCGGCTAGCAAATAAATCGATCGAAATAAGGTTTCAAGAAATGAACGACGAAATAACACTTTTTAGGATAATGAATTTGAAGTAATTTACGAATGTCTTAATTATTTGTCCGCTTGAAATCATCTGTCCCACTTTTGGTGTCCCGTCTCCTGTCCCATAATATATAGTTTAAATAAAATAATTCTTCTTAATATCGAATAATATAAGATATGGATAAAAAGATCATCATAAAACAAATAATAAATCAGTCATGTTTATACATTTTCATCATATAAATCACATGAAGTAATAATGATATTATGATTCGTGGAATATGAAATTAAAATAATTAATAAATAAAAGAGAAAATTTGTGGACCACTAGATCAAAAATCCAATGGCTATGATTAAATGGGACGGGAATTGGGACACCAAAAATGGGACAGACGACGTCAAGTGATTTCCTGTATATTTGAGGGACGGCATTATGGGTTCACAATTTGAGAACAATAAGTTTCGAAGTTTTAGCAGTTTGAGGACACTTGAACTTGTTATTTTAGAACGACAATTTTCAAAATTGAAACAATTCGGGGACGTTGTAAGTTTCAAAATTGAAGTAACTTGAGAACAATAAGTTTCAAAGCTGAAGCAATTTGAGGGCAACAAGTTTCAAAATTCCGGCGTTAATTGCCCTCAAATTGCATCAATTTTGAAACATACTGCTCCAAAATTGCATATGTATGCTCAGTCCAATTTCGAAACTTATTGTGCTCAGGTTGACACCTCCTAATTTAAGTGTCCTTACAACGCACTCCCCCAAATATACAGGACAAAAAAGTAATTACGCCTTTTACATATGAGTTTAGAAATAATTTTACCTGGCCATTGAGCATCTCATACAAGAGAATCCCAACGCTCCACCAATCGGCTGACTTGTTATGACCTTTGGCGAGTAAGATTTCTGGAGCCATGTACTCAGTCGTCCCACACATGGAGTTCGATCGGCTCGATTCGTCGATTTCCTTAGCCAATCCAAAGTCAGTCAGCATGACCTGAAAATTATTATTAAGCCCTCGATTAATTTCAAATCACGATTACAACATCTTATGATGATCTTTTGTGTATATGGGACTTACGTGCCCATCAGCAGCCATGAGAATGTTCTCGGGTTTTAAATCTCTATGCACAATCCCATTCTTGTGAAGGTGCGAAACTGCAGATACGATCTCAGCTGCGTAAATCCTAGCTTGGTCCTCACTGCCCAAAAAAAACAGAGGCGAATGAGTATATATAAAAGAAATTTAATAGAAGTTCAGATTAGTGAAACATTGTATGATTGTACCTGAAAATTCCTTGTCTGTAGAGATGGTAAAATAGATGTCCTCCATTTACAAAGTCGAGGATTAAGTAGAGCTTCGACTTGGTCTATTAGAAGAAACAGAGAACAGTTAGAAGCAGAAAATGCTAAAAGATGGTATTTGACAAAGCAAATCCCCCAAATTTCAGACAAACATAGAATCAATTCATCAAGAAAGAACAAGACATTGATAAAATAACGATCGGACATCTAAAGCGATTTCGCCAGCCATCGAACCCGAGAAACATGGAGGAACTGCTACCTGAAATGAGTAGCGTAGCTGCACAATGAAAGGATGAACAACTTTGGTGAGAATATCCCTCTCAGCCCTCATATAATCGACATGATTGTTCTTGATTATATTGTCCTTTCGCATAACTTTCATCGCAAAAATCCCATCTTGGCCCTCGAAATTCCCATCAACCCCACCTTTCATCCTCACTTGAAACACTTTCCCAAAAGCACCTTTTCCAACCACCCTCATGATTTCGAAGTCAGAAGGTCCCAATCTTCGAATACCATCCAAGCCCTTTCGATCATCGTCAATCGAAGCTTCGATTTCACCACCCCTTCTCACATCGTCGCCGTCGTCGATTTCATCTTCCGACGATATGTCGCCGAGCAAATCCACGTCTTTCTGCTGATGGGGCGTCGCTGGGAGGGCTTTAGAGAGGGTAAACCGCGGCGACGGGCCGAGGAAGGAGTGGGACCTGTGGTTGATGACTCGCGGCGAGGCGATCAGCAAGTGCGGCGGCGCGGAAGACGAGGGTTGGGCGGCGGCGGCGGTGGGGCTGAAGAGGTCTGTGAAATCTAATTCTTGGTGAGGGGTTTCGTCTGGGATGCTGAGCTTGGTGAGCCTTGAGGCCAATGTTGAGAGAAGGGGCTTTTTGTGTGTGTTCATGGTGAAATCACACACACACACAATTACACGAACGCAAAGAGGGTAGAGAGGATCTTTCTTACATGGGATTACATTTTTGTTTCCGAGCAAGAGATTCTTGATTTTGGTTTTGGTAGCTGTTGAGTTTGAAGGGGGTTTTTTTAGCTGATTTTTGAGCTCTTTGATGGCAAATTCTGCTGCATGTGCTAATCTAATCTCGATGATTGTCTGTCTGCAAGATTCACTTGTATTTGGGGAAATTCCCTTTCAATCCCCAACGAATTTTAAAATTTTTGTTCAAATAACACTCGAAAGATTTCTTACTGTTCAGTATGCATATGTGAGAAAATGCGTGTTTATTACCATCAAATAGTGAATGGACAAAAATTCTCTTTTTCAAATCACTGTTTTGATTATTATCCAGCTCTTACAGCTAACTATACCAACAAAATAACATTTATTATAATTTTATATGAATAAAATTGAAATTATATCGACTACTTCGCAATTATAACAATGGAATTGAAGATTATACCAACACCTAGCCTTATTATACAAAAAATTGTAATTCTGTTGATATACCAATTCTTAAAACGCTATCTATATTTTGTTTTTATTTTTTAACTCGGAGGCGACTCACACTATGCCAATTGAAAAAGATAATCCATGATAGGAAAATGTTATGCATGAATCATATAAACTATAAAACCTAAAATATAAATAATTCGCACATCTTGGTACCGTGAAAATCTCAAAACTCATTGTGTTTATTTACGAGTTTTTTAATGGGATTCACCAAAAAAGTTTTTAATGGGATTTAATGCCTTTTTTCTCCGATTCAAAGAAAAACATTCGATAATTCATTCCTCATATTTAAATGTATGTTTATTGTAGGAAAAAATGTTCATGTTCGCTCAATCATTGAAAACAAATGTAAAGATTTGAAGATGAAATGGAAATAAGAAATTGATGTTGGCGTACTGGAGGATACGGTACTCGAGACATAAGACTTCCCACCGCTGATGTTGATGCATACGGTACTCGAGACATCTCCATCCTTCGCTCTTCGCTGCTAGGGCTCATACTGGAGGATAACCTGAAATTAACAAAGGGGTAGAAATTGGCTTACAATCTTGCGTATTGAAGCGTCGCAAGACCTTCCTCAGATAATCCTTCTGCGAAAGCCAAACTTCCTGTTATTTTGTCTCGGTAAATTTGCATCCCTAGAATCTTGTTTGCCGGTCCCAAGTCCTTCACTTCAAATTCCCTAGCCAACTGTGCTTTGAGTTCTTCAACACGATCTTTGTTGGGGCCTGCTACCAACATGTCGTCAACATACAACAGTAATACGATAAAATCGCTTTCACCAAACCTCTTGAAATATGCACAAGGGTCTGCATTCAAGCTGTTGTATCTAATGCTCATGATGAAGGAATCAAATCTCTTATACTAATAGATCGGCGTCTGTTTGAGATCTTATAGAGATTTGTTCAACCTGCAAACCAAGTTCCATTTTTCTTTGTCTTCAAAAACTTCCGGCTGGAGCATACAAATCTCTTCTTCAAGATCTCGATGAAGAAAAGTCGTCTTCACATCTAGTTGCTCTAGATGTAGGTCGAATGTAGCACACATCGCTAGGAGTACCCGAACAGTTCAATCAAACCACATGTGAGAATATCTCGTTGAAGTCGATGCCTTCTTTCTGAGCGTAGCCTTTAACCACCAGTCGTGCACGAAAGCGCTCTGGTGCTGCTTCAGAAGAATCTTGTTCGACAGACTTTCCTTTCACCTGAATCGTCGTAGTCTCTAAGCTTTCCTTTGTAGTGCTATCATTTCCACCTATTTGTTTATCTTCTAAGAAGATAACCTCCCTGCTGATGACAACCTGGTGGGCAGTGGGATCCCACAGGCGATACCCCTTCGCACCATCAGCATACCCCAAGAACAAATATTTCCTGGACTTCGAATCCAGCTTCGTAGTTTCTTGGGCATTGTACATCACGTACACAGGACTTCCAAATACATGGAGTTTGGAATAATCTGCTGGCTTTCTGGTCCACATCTCCATCGGCGTCTTCTGATCAATTGTTGTTGAAGGCGACCGATTGATCATGTAGCAGGCGGTGTTGACTGCTTCTCTCCAGTATGATTTATCCAGACCCGCAGCTCCCAACATGTCTCTTGTCCTTTCCAACAGAGTCATGTTCATCCACTCCGCCACTGTTGGCGTAGCAGCGGACCCGGTCGAGTAATATCGCGGTTAATATTTGAGCAATTAAAGATAAAATGTGGACACCGAGATTTAACGTGGAAAACCCCCAAACAAATCGGGGTAAAAACCACGGGCAAGGAAGAAGAATTAACTATAGGGAAAATATAGGAGTTACAACCTCTCGTACTACAAAGAAGAAAACATTCAATATCTTTCTTTATAGTCGTAGAAATATCCGACAAACTCTCTATTATTTTCCCTCTATTTTTCCCTCATACTGATCCCTCTATTCGCTCTATCTGTGGGGATGCTTTTTTTCTCTGATCCTCGTAGCCTATTTGTAGGCAATAATTGGCATATGAACATGCCATGTGAACTAAGGAAAATAACGAGGCACACCATTGAATTGTAAAGCCCACGTGAAGAATGTTGTCCCATTTATGACTTTTCAAAGCCACTATTATTGACAATCTCCCACTTGAAGATTTGATTGAGGATCAATCGGATCTTCACACCATTCTTGCTCCCTTGCCATTCATGTTGCTTACGTCTCTGCTAGGCCACTCGAGGAACGACACCAAACGAACTTGTCAGTGTTGACCGCCTTTGTCAATATTCCCTCTGACAGTAAAGTCTGCTCCCCCGTAACATAATGCAACATCTGAGATTCCTCTGATATATCGTAGGATCCTTTTCATCGTGCTCCAATGCTCTTTGCCCGGATTCGCCATGTACCGACTTACTACTCCCACTGCAGGTGCAATGTCTGGTCGTGTACAAATCATCGCGAACATAAGACTTCCCACCGCTGATGCTGATGCATACGGTACTCGAGACATCTCCATCATTCGCTCTTCGCTGCTAGGGCTCATACTGGAGGATAACCTGAAATTAACAAAAAGTGGGGTAGAAATTGGCTTACAATCTTGCGTATTGAAGCGTCGCAAGACCTTCCTCAGATAATCCTTCTACGAAAGCCAAATCTTCCTGTTATTTTTGTCTCGGGAAATTTGCATCCCTAGAATCTTATTTGCCGGTCCCAAGTCCTTCACTTCAAATTCCCTATCCAATGTGCCTTGAGTTCTTCAATACGATCTTTGTTGGGGCATGCTACCAACATGTCGTCAACATACAACAGTAATACGATAAAATCGCTTTCACCAAACCCCTTGAAATATGCACAAGGGTCTGCATTCAATCTGTTGTATCCAAGGCTCATGATGAAGGAATCAAATCTCTTATACCAATACCTCGGCGTCTGTTTGAGATCGTATTAGAGATTTGTTCAACCTACAAACCAAGTTCTATTTTTCTTTGTCTTCAAAAACTTCCGGCTGGAGCATACAAATCTCTTCTTCAAGATCTCCATGAAGAAAAGCCGTCTTCACATCTAATTGCTCTAGATGTAGGTCGAATGTAGCACACATCTCCAGGAGTACCCGAACAGTCGTCAAACGAACCACTGGTGAGAATATCTCGTTGAAGTCGATGCCTTCTTTCTGTGCGTAGCCTTTAACCACCAGTCGTGCACGAAAGCGCTCTGGTGCTGCTTCAGAAGAATCTTGTTCGACAGACTTTCCTTTCACCTGAATCGTCGTAGTCTCCGAGCTTTCCTTTGTAGTGCTATCATTTCCTCCTATTTGTTTATCTTCTAAGAAGATAACCTCCCTGCTGATGACAACCTGGTGGGCAGTGGGATCCCACAGGCGATACCCCTTCACACCATCGGCATACCCCAAGAACAAACATTTCCTGGACTTCGAATCCAGCTTCGTAGTTTCTTGGGCGTTGTACATCACGTACACAGGGCTTCCAAATACATGGAGTTTGGAATAATCCGCTGGCTTTCTGGTCCACATCTCCATCGGCGTCTTCTGATCAATTGTCGTTGAAGGCGATCGATTGATCATGTAGCAGGCGGTGTTGACTGCTTCTGTCCAGTATGATTTATCCAGACCCGCAGCTCCCAACATGGCTCTTGTCCTTTCCAACAGAGTCATGTTCATCCACTCCGCCACTGTTGGCGTAGCAGCGGACCCGGTCGAGTAATACCGCGGTTAATATTTGAGCAATTAAAGATAAAATGTGGACACCGAAATTTAACGTGGAAAATTCCCAAACAAATTGGGGTAAAAACCACGGGCAAGGAAGAAGAATTCACTATAGGGGAATATAGGAGTTACAACATGTCGTATACAAAGGAGAAAACCCTCAATATCTTTCTTTATAGTCGGAGAAAATATTCGACAAACTCTCTGTTATTTTCCCTCTATTTTCCCTCATACTGATCCCTCTATTCGCTCTATCTGTGAGGATGCTTTTTTCTCTGATCCTCGTAGCCTATTTGTAGGCAATAATTGGCATATGAACATGCCATTTGAACTAAGGAAAATAACGAGGCACACCATTGAATTGTAAAGCCCACGTGAAGAATGTTGGCCCCTTTATGACTTTTCAAAGCCACTATTATTGACAATTGAGTGATGTAGTCTGTAATCTCACTGTTCAAAGCTGCGAGGTAAGACCTATAAGCGGGGCTGATTTTAACATACTGTAAAACATTAGATAATGGATGCTTAGTAGAGTTTGCAATTTTTGCATTATTAATAAGGAGGAAACATTGTCCTTTGCCTAGTAAGGACTCTTACCCACTCTACCTGACCTTCTCAAGTCTGACGCATGAGCAGTAGCATCTGATTCCCTTATATCTGGTTGGGCTGAATCTGATTCCATCATTTCAGTTCTTAGATCTGGCTGATCCGTAACTCTGTGATTATCAGCAGCTTCATGCTGTTCAATATTGTCCTCAATTCCTGTTCTATAAGGTGCTATGAACTCATCATAAAAGTTAGTATCATCATGCATAGGCATATCATTCACAACCTTATAACTGTCATCACTCACAGCCTTATTCATGCCATTTGAATTAACAAATGGAAATATATTTTCATAAAAAATAACATCTCTAGATACAAGAAATCTTTTTGTCGTAAGATCCAACAACTTATATGCCTTTCGTGTTGCAACATACCCCATCAATACACATGCCTTTGACCTTACCTTGAATTTATCATCCTCTGCTAAGATTTTTGAAAAACAGAGGCAGCAAGGTGTTTGTAGTTCGGCTCTTTGTTGTAAAGGACACTATAAGGAGTCTTACCCTTTAGCAATGGGGTAGGAGTCCTATTAATTAAGTATGAAGCTGTGAAAACGCATTCTCGCCAATACCTTATTGGTACATTGGATTGAAATTTCAATGCTCTAGCTACATCCATGATATGTCGATGTTTCCTTTTAACTACCCCATTTTGTTGAGGTGTATAAGGACAATGATCGACACGTGGTGTGTGAATGGAAAGTGCGACAAGTAATAATTAAAACGAATACCTAATTACTATCACCGACGTGCGATAGGCAGTGGACCTATCGTTTGTAGTGCAGTAAAGTGAGTAAACGAGTATCGAACACAAGGAATAAATCAATTACTAGTAGTGACCTATCGACTCGATATTTAGCCTAAACAAAATACGCAATTTGTTTGACGACTTATCCTAACAGATCGTTCCTAAATCGACTAGAGATTCAAATAGCACGCTTAAAACTGATACGAAGCTTCAGATAATAAAGAAGTGCTCGGATTCGAATCCCGCTAGGTGTTATCGACTAAGACAATAAAATCGTTCCTACGTGATTTTGACTAAATCGCAGTAATTTCCTACCCGCTCGCGAATTTGCTGTCGCCCTAAACGCTCGCGGGGATCTAAAATTCAATAATTACTAACGGCGAGGATCGAGTATTTGCTTTCGCCCTATACTCGAATCCTATCTTCTATGAACGGCCTAAACGTTGTTTAGCTGTCGCCCTAAACGTTTTTCCACACGATCACTTTAACACATAGACATATTAAAGCGACGAAACATATTCATAGAACGATAAATAGTCAAAACACAAAATCACGATAATATACGTCTTAAGTACGACTAATCCTAGCGTTCATCTAATCCCAAACACAAACGGGATTTAGCTACGCATAATTGACGAGAGAACAACGAGAGAATTAGAGAACAGAGAAGGAAGACTCATGATTCTTGAATACTGGCGAATTATCGGTGCTTGCTTGATAATTCTTCGTTCTCTGATCAATTGGGCGTGATTTCTTCGTCGCTTCGTCTCTTGCGCTCCGGGATGTAATTCTGTGTTCTTTTCGCCCTAAATTCATCCCTAGATGGTTTGAATTTGATCTCTGGTGAGTTGTGCCTTTTTCGGGGTCGAATTTGGGCTTTTTATACTGATTCCCGTGTCGGTCACGGCCTGGGACATGGGCCGTCACGGCCGTGACCAACTTCGCCCGCGTTTCGTCGTTTCTGCCCAAGGTCACGGCCAAGTGCATAATAGGTCACGGCCGTGACCATCATCAGTGATGGTCTCTGCCCCAGGTCACGGTCAAGTGCCTCGGCCGTCACGGCCGTGACCATCGTCTGGCTAGCTCTCTGTCCTTGGTCACGGCCACGTGCATAGCACGTCACGGCCGTGACCATCATATGTGTTACTCTCCGTCGCGCGCTGTCCCTCGTCACGGCCGTGACACGTAATGCGTGTGGCCGTGACCGAGGGCAGTGTTGCCCCTTTTCGCGCCGTTTTGCCTCGTTTTCGCTCCTTTTCGCCCGAGACTCATCCTAAGCTCCTTCAACAATAAAACAAGTGTAAATATATCGAATAAATGCATAATTTAATTGCTAAAGCTCTATTATACCCCGAATAAATACCACAATAAACGCATTGAAATGCGTTTATCAAACCTCCCCACACTTAAGCATTTACTTGTCCTCAAGTAAATTAGAAATCAGACAAGGCATCAAACTAGGATAACGGCACGATTGTCTGCAATTTATCATCAAAGCTAGAAAGCACAAAAGGAATCAAGCAAACAATCACGGACATTACACTAATGACTTGCACTCGTCGTCCTGAATTTTCTTCGCACTGCTAATCGAGACTCATACCTCACAAGGATTCACTCAATTTACTCAAGTGTATAGGCTAGCATATGATGAGTCGCTCAATTCGTGCACTAGTCCAACCCCTACCATAAACTTGCAAGTTAATCGCATCTCGACTGCTCAAAGGGCAAGTATAAATCCGAGGGTCTTTTTGGGGAAAACGGGTCGAACAATCATGAAGCGGCATGCATAAATACTGAACACTTAATCTTAGAGCTAGGACACGTGATCGAAATTTTTCAAAGAACACAGCATGATCAAACAGACAGTCACACGTCCCAACATAAGACTCGACGTTCTCGCTCCGAAATCCTAGACTTTTCTGCTCGACCCTCTCAACTCAGTTCCCTTTCATTTTCTGCCCTTTCACCTTAGTCACGCTCTACTTTTGTGCACTGCCCTTATCCCTAAAACATCAAGGTTCGGCTTTTGTCACAAAGAATACATCGTCACAGCGAATGCCGTGTACCTAGGGATACTTATTACCGAGACCTATATCTTGCCAAAGGGTTATGGGCAGGCTTATGCAAGGGATCGGGTCATTTCAGAAAACGGTCGAGTAAGGGACGAGTCATTTCACGAATAGCAGAGAAGAACATCAAATCTAATACTGGAACAGTAACTTTCAAGTTCGACTTCTGCTTAATTCTAATCAACTCAGGCTCATAAAATTTCTGGAGGTTTATTCGGGTCAGTGGCTTCTATAACATACGAGGTACGCAATAAATAAGCCCAGGCTCAACGTGGCTAACTAATGGGGTTCGTCATGGTTAAGAAAATTTTGGCCCTGGACTTGATTCCTAATGCCCTCATCATTTTCACACTCGCACACCAAAACAGTTTCAACACGCATCAGACAGGCAAGTTCTAGAGAGATATAGACTAGGCACGTCACACAACCAAGAAAAATGAGCGTAAGCTCGTCAGGCTCAAACTCTCACACGAAATAGGGTTATGTGTACGAATCTCTCAAAACAGTGCTATATATATTCAGGCAGATAAGATTCAATCAATCATGCATGTCCTAATTGCTCACAGAATTTCATAGAATGCAGACCAACTCGAGATAAGTGCAAACAATCATGCCTGATTCAGTAATTCATGCCTTTCCAACGAACTCAACGACTCATGGACACGTCATAAAAATTTAAAAATTTTCACGCAAGTTCTAAAACTAAATTCCCCTCCCCACACTTAAATCAGACGTTGTCCTCAACGTAAAAAATGATAAAAGGGAAGGAAAAAGAGTTTAAAAGAACGGGACTCCCCTGACGTGGTCGTGTCGTAGTTGTTTATTATGCGCGTGAAGGTCGTGTTGTAATCCATTAGGCGTATCCTGGCGCTAGCTAGAGAGCAATAGACACGAAAAGAGTAGTCATAAGATTAACTAGAAACATAGTTATAAGCGCAATGTCATAAAGAAACACACGGGACTACTCAAGCAAACGCAATGTCAGAAAGTGATAAAGAAGAAATCCCTAAGGTGGCGGCGGTGGTGATGGTGGCCTCGGGCGTAGGAAAGCCATCGACTGCTGGGAATACTTGAGGGCCGTGTCCATGGCTTGAAGGGCCTGGTTGTAGGGCTCCAGCTCTGTGTCGTAACGGCGGTGGGCTTCCTCGTTCTGGCGCTCGTACTCTTCCTGTCGGCGCCGAGTCTCTTCGTTGTATCGCCGGAGCTCGTCATCCCTCTGTAGTGAGTCGGCGTTCATGCGCATCATGTCCTGGCGCAGTGCTTCAAGGTCTGCCGTTGAAGCGTACGGAGCGACGCCGGATGATTCGCCCTGATGGTAGCCAGAGGAAAATGAGGGCCGTGCAGTCGTCGTGTCCGTCTCCACTGGGTGTGGGCCGTCGAGGTAGAGCTGGTCGTCGGGGATAGCTCCTTGGTCGGTCTGGCCGCGATACATCTCGTGCCACATATACACCTTGTTGTCGCGAGTCCAGGTGGGCGCCTTCACGAGCATCTTCATCCTCACCAGCGCCTCCTCGTTCACTGGGTGACGCCCGCCTACGACCTCCATCTCGGGTGCATTCGCCGGCCAGTAGCGTATTCCTTTGATCACCTTGGTGATCAGTGGGCCGACGGCGATCTTGCCATGGGGTCGTGCTTCCGCCTGAGCACTGAAGGCGTGGGACACCGCCATTCCTAAATTGATCCGTTCGCCTCGGTGCAGCTGGATCAGGTAATACAGATCGCGGAGGGTGACTGCTCCGTGTGAGTCACCCCTCGGTGTAAGCGAGGTTGTCAGGAGGCGGTGAATGTAGCGTAGTCCTGGGCTTCTCAGCGCAGATGCCTTCGACGTCTTCGCGCTGTATGCCGGCTCGCCAGGTCGAGCGATTTCAGCCCAGCACCCCCGTTGTCCGTCCGGTGTATCGAAGAAGGTCGCGAAGGTCCGGTGTGGGGGCTCTGGGACTCCAAGTGCATGGCACACATTGTCGGCCCTTACTATATGCTCCTCGTTGAACGCGCGAAAGCGGATTGTGTGGTCGCCGTATTCGTCGAAGGAGAACGTGGCAAGGAACTCCAAGGTGAGTTCCTTGTATGCTGGTTCGTCTATGGCCAGGAAGGTGTTCCATCCGCTGAGTGAGAAGTACTGGGCGACCTGCTGGTCGATGTGGTACTTCGCCAATGTCTCGTGATCGATCTGGTCCATGGCTATGAACTCGATGCCCTTCAGCCGGGTGTATCGTGCCGCCAGGGCATCGTCAGTGAACTGACCCATGGCTTCTAGCATTGTCGGCGGGGGCCCGCGTCGCCTTTGGCGAACGGGCGAACGCGAGGCGGGGTCACGTGAGGCTGAAGATCGACTTTTACCCATAGTACCTTGAAGTTTGAATTAAACGAGGGAAGAATCACCGTGAATTTGTCGTGGCGGTGGCGTCGACTTGTGGTGGTGATGGGGTGAAGGATGGTGATTTGTGGGTGGTAGTGTGTGTGGGAGAAGTTGGGGGCGAGATGGGGAGAAAGAGAGAGAGAGAAATGGAGAAAAAGGGAATAAAAAGGGGTTTTGTAGTGAAATTCGATGGGGTCACGGCCGTGACCCTTACGGGTCTTGGTCGTGACACCCGGCAGCGGGCTCCTCTGCTGCTCGTCACGGCCGTGACGCCTATGTCACGAGCCGTGACTCAATCGGGCCGAAATATTTTTATTATTTATATATTTTTTTTATTTTATTATTATTATTATTTTTTTAAAGCTGCCGGAGTCACGGCCGTGACTGCTTAAGCAGTCGGCCGTGACATGAGGCAGTGAGAGCCTCCGTTGGTTGTCACGGCCGTGACTGCTTAAGCAGTTGGCCGTGACACCCCCTTTCTCTTTTTTTTATGTATATATATATGGCAGTCACGGCCGTGACAGCTTAAGCCGCTAGCCGTGACAGGAGGCAGTGCGTGCCTCTTAGGTGTGTCACGGCCGTGACGGCTTAAGCATCCGGCCGTGACCATGGGCAGATAGTGCCTCGTGGGTGCGTCACGGCCATGACTGCTTAAGCAGTTGGCGGTGACACCTATTATTATTTTTTTATTTTTTTAACTAAGGCTATACCTAGGACATAAATGAAAATACCTGGGTTGCCTCCCAAGGAGCGCTTACTTTACCGTCTTTAGCCGGACGTCGTTTCGTTTGCTTACGTCTGGAAGTCCAGGTACAGTACTTCCCTCTCGATCGCGTCTTCCTCGCCTGCGAGATAGTGCTTCAACCTATGGCCGTTCACCTTAAAAGTACCCTGCTCCATACCTGAAATCTCAACAGTACCATAAGGAAAAACACGGGTAACAGTGAACGGTCCTGACCAGCGTGATCTAAGCTTGCCAGGAAAAAGCCTAAGTCGAGAGTTAAAAAGAAGGACTTGGTCCCCTTCCTGAAACTCTCGCCTTTGCCTAATCCTTTTATCATGATAGGCTTTGGAGCGTTCCTTGTACATGCGGGCGTTATCGTAAGCCGATAAACGCCACTCGTCTAATTCATTGATTTGGAGTTGCCGCTTTCCGCCGGCGTTCCCCAAATCAAGATCCAAGGACTTAATGGCCCAATATGCCTTATGCTCTATTTCTACGGGAAGATGACACGCTTTTCCATAGACTAGTCTATATGGTGTAGTACCTATGGGGGTCTTATATGCGGTCCTATATGCCCAAAGTGCATCATTTAACTTGTTCGCCCACTCCCTACGGTTTCCCTCTATGGTCTTCTCTAGAATGCGTTTCAACTCGCGATTCACTACTTCGACTTGACCACTAGCTTGGGGATGGTACGGGGTGGATAGGCTATGTCTAACACCGTAACGTTCTAAAGTGTGTGCAAACCGGGTGTTACAAAAGTGAGTGCCTCTATCACTAATAATGCATCTAGGTGCCCCAAAACGTGAAAATAATGCTCGCAAAAATCTAACGACTACCCTAGCGTCGTTTGTGGGTAAAGCTTGCGCCTCGGCCCACTTAGACACATAATCGACGGCAACTAGGATGTACTTATTATTGTATGAGCTAGGAAATGGACCCATGAAATCTATACCCCATACATCGAAAATTTCACAAACTAAGATGAAGTTCTGGGGCATTTCGTCGCGTTTGGAGAGATTACCTGCGCGCTGACACTGATCACAAGTGTCAACGTACCTTTGGGCGTCCTTGAAGATCGTGGGCCAGTAGAACCCGCTCTCCAACACCTTCTGAGCGGTCCTGTTTGCTGCGTAGTGCCCTCCGGTCGGTACATTGTGGCAATGTCTAATGATCTGCATAGATTCTGGGGCAGCCACGCATCGCCGTATTACCTGGTCTGCACATCGCCTGAAAAGATACGGGTCTTCCCAAAAGTAGTACCTCAAATCAGAAAAGAATTTCTTCTTTTGCTGACTCGTGTATTCCTTTGGTAGGACCCTCGCAACAAGGTAGTTAGTGTAATCTGCAAACCAAGGGGTGTCGTCGCTTACCACATGTATCGTGTAGAGGTGCTCGTCTGGGAACCGATCTTGTATCGCTCTTTCGTCCTTATGATATATTTCGGACTCCTCTAGTCGGGAGAGGTGGTCCGCCGCTAGGTTCTCCGCACTCTTCTTGTCGCGGATCTCTATATCGAACTCTTGCAGTAGCAGGATCCACCGAATTAGCCGTGGCTTGGCGTCGGGCTTTGCTAGCAAGTACTTAAGAGCAGAGTGGTCAGTAAAAACAATAACTTTAGAAAGGATCAGATATGACCTGAACTTGTCGAAAGCAAACACGACGGCCAACAGCTCCTTCTCGGTGTCGTGTAATTGGCCTGGGCTGCGTCTAACGTCTTACTCGCGTAATAGATTGGCCTGAAGTGGTTGTCCTTACGCTGCCCTAGCACGGCCCCAACTGCATAGTCACTAGCATCGCACATTAGTTCAAAGGGCAGCCCCCAGTCGGGGGCAACCATAATAGGTGTTGCGATAAGTCTTTCCTTAAGTAGATTGAAAGCATGTAGGCATTCGTCATTAAAATCGAACGGGGCATCTTTCTCTAACAATCTAGACATAGGACGTGCAATCTTAGAAAAATCCTTGATAAACCTACGATAAAATCCCGCATGTCCTAGGAAGCTTCCAATCGACTTCACGTTCGAGGGAACAGGCAATTTCTCTACAGTTTCTAACTTGGCCCGGTCAACTTCGATTCCTTTAGAGGAGATCTTGTGACCGAGGACTATACCCTCTCGAACCATGAAGTGGCACTTTTCCCAATTGAGTGCCAAGTTCGTTTCATCGCATCGTGTGAGTACGAGCTTTAGATTTGACAAACATGCATCAAACGACGATCCGAAAACAGAAAAATCGTCCATAAATACCTCCATTACCTCACCTACCAATTCGTCGAATATGGCCATCATGCATCGCTGAAAGGTGGCTGGGGCATTGCATAAGCCGAAAGGCATCCTTCGGTACGCGAATGTTCCGAACGGGCAACTGAACGTCGTCTTTTCTTGGTCCTCGGGTGCTATGGGGATCTGTAAATAGCCTGACAAGCCATCAAGAAAACAGTAAAATGAGTTACCCGCTAACTTTTCTAGCATTTGATCAATAAATGGTAAAGGGAAATGATCCTTTCGCGTGGCATCGTTCAACTTCCTGTAGTCGATGCAGACGTGCCATCCGGTCACGGTCCTCATCGGGATCAGTTCGTTCTTGTCGTTGGTGACGACCGTCATGCCTCCTTTCTTTGGTACTACTTGGACCGGGCTGACCCATGCGCTGTCTGAAATGGGATAGATCATCCCTGCGTCTAGCAATTTGATCACCTCCTTCTTTACCACGTCCTTCATGTTGGGATTGAGCTGCCTTTGGCGTTGAGCGACCGGCTTGAAATCGTCCTCCATGAGGATCTTGTGCGTGCAATAGCTCGGGTTGATACCCCTTATGTCGGATATCTTCCACGCCAACGCCTTCTTGTGTGCCTTCAACACGTCTAAGAGCTGACCCTTCTGTCTGTCGTCGAGGTTCGACGAGATGATGACCGGTAGCCCTCCGTTATTGCTCAGAAACGCGTACTCGAGGTGGTCGGGCAGTGGCTTCAATTCCAGGATCGGTGGCTCCTCGACCGAGCTCTTTTCCTTGTCCTCTTCGCTGCTCTCGTCGATAGCTATGATCGGCTCGTCGACCTCTTCCCCACACTCATCGATCGCCATAAGTGTATGCATGTCGTGATCGGCGACCTGTGACAGACCTTGCATGGAAAAGAGAAAGTCGTGGTCAAATACGTCCAAAAAGTAACACTTATCATCTTGCTCGCCGCTCTTTTTCATCGAGTCGGCCATATTAAAGGTAACTTTCTCGCCGTCTACTGTCAGGGTCAAAGTCCCATTCCTAACGTCTATCATGGTCTCCCCCGTCGCTAGGAACGGTCTACCTAAAATCAAGGGGATATTTCCGTCTTCCTCCATATCTAAAATAACGAAATCTGCGGGAATCACAAACTTATCGACTTTAACTAAGACATCCTCGATAACACCTCGAGGATACTTCAACGACCTATCAGCTAGTTGGAAGCTCATTCTAGTGGGTCGTGGCTCACCTAATCCTAAACGCTTGAACATAGAATACGGCATAAGGTTAATACTAGCGCCTAAGTCTGCTAACGCACGCTCAATCACTAAATCTCCTATAAGACAGGGAATAGTAAAACTCCCTGGATCCTTGAGCTTCTTAGGGATCTTGCTTTGGAGAATTGCCGAGCACTCTCCTCGTAGGCAAACGGTGGAGACGTGTTCGAGCTTCCTTCTGTTCGTCAGTAGATCCTTCAAGAACTTGGCGAAGCTGGGCATCTGCGTAATAGCTTCAACAAAAGGTAAGTTAATATGCAACTCCTTACACATACCCATAAATTTACCAAACTGAGCCTCGTTCTTGTCCTTCTTCAGTCGAGCCGGGTATGGGATCTTCGGCTGGTATGGCTTCACTGGTGGCCGCTGGATCTCCGTCACCTTTTCCTTCTCGGGCTCGGCCTTTTCCTTCTCAGCGTCGGCCTTCTCGACATCGTCGCCCCTGATCTCCTCAACTTCGGGCTCGTCGTGGCTCTCAAAGTTGGCATTCTCCTTGGCCTTCTTTTTGGCGGGCACTTCTTGCAATTCTCGCCCATTTCTTAGCGTTACCGCCTTGCAGTACTCCTTAGGATTCGGCTCGGTGTAGCTTGGGGGCGATCCCTGCGTACGCCCAGCCAACTGCTTCGCCATCTGGCCCATTTGTTGCTCCAGCTTTTTGAGCGAGGCATCTGTGTCTGAGCACGCAAGTCGTTCGCCTCCATATACTCCTCCATCTTCGTCATACGGCTCTCGTGGGCCGCGGTGGTGCTACTGAAATTCGTGAGGAGTGTCTTCATCATGTCCTTCATCTCCCTCATGTCGTCGGATCCTCCCGCGGGCGCGTTCTGGTACTGTCGTGGTGGCCCGTTCTGGAATCCGGAAGGTCTGTGCTGAAATCCTGGTGGTCCTTGGCTCTGATGGTTCTGATTCCCGTATGCCAGGTTTGGATGTGCCCGAGGCTGGAAACTTCGCTGGCCGCCTTGGTAATTTCCCATATAATCTACGTGTTCCAGCGGCTGCCCAAGTTGGCAATCTGAGGTCTCGTGGGCTGCGCCGCAAATTCCGCACAAGGGCACGTAAGGCGTATGCTGCGTCGGTGCGGTGGTCGTGACGGCATTCACGGGCTGAGTTTGCCCGGACTTGGGAAGCAATGCACCAATCACTGTCTGAAGCTGAGAGTTCGTCGAGGCGAGTTGTTGCTGGAGCGCCTCGATCTTAGCATTAGTGGCCGTCTCCTCGCTCACTCCAAAGACGTCTGTCGTCTTCATCCTGGTATTGCCCCTCATGAAACTGTTCCTCGAGTAGTCCTCAATCAAATTCCATGCGTCGTGGCGTTGAGCTTCACGAGCCCTCCTCCTGCGGCTCCGTCTAACATATGGACCGTCTGATCATTGAGACCCTCGTGGAATCGGTTGATCTGGGCTGCCTTCGACATCCCGTGCTGTGGGCACCTCTTCAGTAGCGCCTTGTAATGCTCCCACACCTTGTAATACTCCTTCTGATGGAATAACGAGATTTCTGTCTTCAATCGTAGCACCTTCGACAGGGGGAAGTAATGGCTGATAAACGCGGCTCGCAGCTCCTCCCAGGTGGTGATCGAACGAGGTGGCAACATCTCAAGCCAATCCTTGGCTCTGAACTTCAAAGAGAACGGGAACAGCATGAGCTTAATCGCGTCGCCCGGAACACCATTGATTTTGATGGTGTCGGTGACCGTCAGAAACGCCTTCAGATGGGAGTAAGGATCGTCATCGGGGATGCCCTCGAACTGGGCCGTCTGGAAAATCATCTGAAGCCAAGAGTGCTTCAGTTCAAAGTTGTTGTTCTCGATCGGCGGAATGACTATCGCCGACTCCGTACCGCCTAGCGCGGCATTCTTGAGGAGGTCCTGAAGTGATGGTTCCTCCTCGGGAATGTTATGGACGGGCACTCGGTGGTCCGCCATGTCTACTTCTATGTAGGGACTATCTACGGCTGCCTCTACACGTGAATTCTGAATGGATTCCTGCGAACTATCCTTTGAATAGCTAACTAAGTGGTCCTGAGAGCTAGTGGATGCTCCTTCGGTATCGTACTTAAGCTTCCTTCGCAACTTTCGTTCGAAATCCGGGTCGGCTTCAACGATGGGGCCCGATGGATGGCTTCGGGTCATTCACCGCTGAATTGTACCTTCAATGAGTGAGAAATAAACATTAGCGAAAAAGTAAACAAATACGACGAATAAAATACGAAATCAATAACGACGCAAGAAAACAAGTAATGCAAATAACACAAATAACGCAAACAGTAAAAGCAAAGAAAACGTCGAAATCACAGTGGCTAAAGTACCGAACTACGGTGTTCCTAATATCAATTTATTCCCCGGCAACGGCGCCAAAAACTTGATCGACACGTGGTGTGTGAATGGAAAGTGCGACAAGTAATAATTAAAACGAATACCTAATTACTATCGCCGACGTGCGATAGGCAGTGGACCTATCGTTTGTAGTGCAGTAAAGTGAGTAAACGAGTATCGAACACAAGGAATAAATCAATTACTAGTAGTGACCTATCGACTCGATATTTAGCCTAAACAAAATACGCAATTTGTTTGACGACTTATCCTAACAGATCGTTCCTAAATCAACTAGAGATTCAAATAGCACGTTTAAAACTGATACGAAGCTTCAGATAATAAAGAAGTGCTCGGGATTCGAATCCCGCTAGGTGTTATCGACTAAGACAATAAAATCGTTCCTACGTGATTTTGACTAAATCGTAGTAATTTCCTACCCGCTCACGAATTTGCTGTCGCCCTAAACGCTCGCGGGGATCTAAAATTCAATAATTACTAACGGCGAGGATCGAGTATTTGCTTTCGCCCTATACTCGAATCCTATCTTCTATGAACGGCCTAAACGTTGTTTAGCTGTCGCTCTAAACGTTTTTCCACACGATCACTTTAACACATAGACATATTAAAGTGACGAAACATATTCATAGAACGATAAATAGTCAAAACACAAAATCACGATAATATACGTCTTAAGTACGACTAATCCTAGCGTTCATCTAATCCCAAACACAAACGGGATTTAGCTACGCATAATTGACGAGAGAACAACGAGAGAATTAGAGAACAGAGAAGGAAGACTCATGATTCTTGAATACTGGCGAATTATAGGCGCTTGCTTGATAATTCTTCGTTCTCTCATCAATTGGGCGTGATTTCTTCGTCGCTTCGTCTCTTGCGCTCCGGGATGTAATTCTGTGTTCTTTTCGCCCTAAATTTGTCCCTAGATGGTTTGGATTTGATCTCTGGTGACTTGTGCCTTTTTCGGGGTCGAATTTGGGCTTTTTATACTGATTCCCGTGTCGGTCACGGCCTGGGACATGGGCCGTCACGGCCGTGACCAACTTCGCCCGCGTTTCGTCGTTTCTGCCCAAGGTCACGGCCAAGTGCATAATAGGTCACGGCCGTGACCATCATCAGTGATGGTCTCTGCCCCAGGTCACGGCCAAGTGCCTCGGCCGTCACGGCCGTGACCATCGTCTGGCTAGCTCTCTGTCCTTGGTCACGGCCACGTGCATAGCACGTCACGGCCGTGACCATCATATGTGTTACTCTCCGTCGCGCGCTGTCCCTCGTCACGGCCGTGACACGTAATGCGTGTGGCCGTGACCGAGGGCAGTGTTGCCCCTTTTCGCGCCGTTTTGCCTCGTTTTCGCTCCTTTTCGTCCGAGACTCGTCCTAAGCTCCTTCAACAATAAAACAAGTGTAAATATATCGAATAAATGCATAATTTAATTGCTAAAGCTCTATTATACCCCGAATAAATACCACAATAAACGCATTGAAATGCGTTTATCAGACAAGAACTTTGATGTATAATGCCTTGTGAATCAAATAAATCGTTACATTCAGCACTAAAAAATTCCAATGCACTATCGGTTCTAATTTTCTTAACTTTGACAGCAAACTGAGTGTGAACATATATAAGAAATCTCTTAAAAATATCATGAACTTCAAACTTAGCCTTCATTAAAAAATCCCTGTAGATCTTGAAAAATCATCAACAATGGTCAAGAAATACTTCTCATTATTATAAGTGAGTTCCCTATAGGGACCCCATACATCAACATGCACAAGTTCAAAAACAGAATCAGAAACAGTAGTTCTACTTTGGAAAACAGTTCTGCTATGCTTAGCTAAAGGACAAATCGAACAATATTTATGTCCTTCTGAAACCTTCAGCCCTAAACTTGGCAAGAAATCAAATCTACCAAAAGACATGACCTAGTCTCTTATGCCATAGACTTATTCTGTCTATTTCAGCTACATTTGAAGAAAACTGGCTGTTTATTACATCATTCCCATGAGTCGTTTGTCTAAGGAAACTAAATTCTTGACCATGATCACTACTAACATATTGTAAGTAATAAAGACCATTCTTTAATCTACCAATCCCCTTTATCTTGACAGTCCATAGCTCCTGGATTAGACAAAAATAAGGATAGAATGTGACAAACATGTTAGTGTCATGCACGGAAAGAAGATTATGTTTGAATTCTGGAACAAATAGAACATTTGATAAATTCAGATTTGAACTTAGTCTAATTGTTCCTAAGCATGTTGCCCTACTTAGTTTTCCATCTGGGAGCCTAATAGAAGCACCTGATAAAGAATGTGTTATAGACTTATCATATAAATCAGATCTACAAACCATGTGTTGGTTGGCTCCAGTGTCGATAATCCATTCATGACTCAACATATTAACCGGTAACATGGATAGAGAATTACCCTGGTGTTGATCCATATTTCTTGCAACAGTAATGGCTTGTGTCTGCTCAGGATTATTAACTAATCCTCCAAGCATGCTCATCAGCTAACTGCTGAGGAGTGATATGCGGTTGAGCCGTAGCCACCCCTTCAGTCATGGTTTGTCCAGGTACAAAATTGTGTCCAGCAGTTGTTGCATGATGAATTTGGAGATTCTGAGCATTTCCTGAATTTGAGTTTGCTCTCGTAACTGTCCCAGTTCCTTGTGGAATAAACCTCCCTATTCCTTGATTAAAAAGAGATCTTCCTCCGCCTCCCCTTCTTCCTCTTCTTCCACCCCTGCTCCAATTAGGTGGATATCCATGGATTTTGAAGCAATTTTCCTTTGTATGCCCATTAATGTTGCAGACATCACAAAACATATCACTCTTGTCCTGTGGAGGCTTACTAGAGGAAACATTAGTCATCAAAGCAATTGAGGAAGCAGAACTCGGAGCATGTATACTAATGCTCCTTTGTTCTTCCTCATTCGAAACCATAGCATATACTTGACCATGAGATGGCAAGGGAGACATCATTAGAATTTGCAATCTAAGCGTGCTATAGCAATCATTAAGTCCCATAAAAAAATTGCATCATTTTTACTTGACTGCAATGATCGATGTACTCCTTTGACACATTAAGGGCGGGCGATGGAACTAAGCTATCATACTCATCCCAAAGAATCCTCAGTTTTGAATAATATTCTGTAACTGTACTAGCACCCTGACTAATCGTTGTAATATGTCTATAAATAGAAAAAAGTCTAGCACCGTTCACTTTATCAAATCTCTCGTTTAAATCCAACCATACTA
This sequence comes from Craterostigma plantagineum, assembly GCA_027422505.1. NCBI lineage: Eukaryota > Viridiplantae > Streptophyta > Magnoliopsida > Lamiales > Linderniaceae > Craterostigma > Craterostigma plantagineum. Next base: position 75,829 of record JAPQWV010000687.1, on the reverse strand, counting down.
AGTGAGCCGAATCACAGTAAATCACTCCATTAACCAAGTCTCTAGAGAGTGACCTATGAATCCAAGACCTTACCAGAGCATTGCATCGACTCCATTGTTGGAGCAGTACCTGGTTGCCTTTTGGTGGTACGCAAGATCCGTCAATAATACCAATTTTATTTTTCGCCTGCAAAGCTACGATCATCTCCCTGCTCCAAACCTTGTAATTGTCTGATCCTCGAATACGTCGGTGACCAAATCAAGGTTTGGGGTATCCGAAGGGTGTAAGTAGAGAGGATCTTGGAAATCGATGACTGTTGGTAAAGAATCGCGCTTGGTGATCGAAATTGCATCCTTCCCTGGCGGATTAGGGATCTCATCATGAGATGTTTCACCCAATTTTGTCATCGTAGTGAATTATTTTTGTTGACAGAAAATAAAGGAACGAAGAAGAAGTCGACCGATTGAATCGCGCGGTTGTTTAACCTAATGCTCTGATACCATGTAAAGATTTGAAGATGAAATGGAAATAAGAAATTGAGTGATGTACTCTGTAATCTATCTTATTCATTGAAGAAGAAGAAGTTCATACATACAGTTCGTATACCTAATAAACATATATTCTCAAGGATTTACATAGAAGCCCCATGGAATATAAGTACTCACACATAAGTCCTATAATTTTCGATATGTACAAAATATACAATTTAATAGTTCAATAACGAAAAAGCAGACGGTTGCTGACGTGTCATGTTGTTCTTAATTGCGGCTCGGATCACCTATTCCAATCCCTATTCCACTCCCTATTCCACTTATTAAAATATTAATATTATAGCTTCTTATTTCTCCTAATCATCATACAACGTCCACTACTACAGAATCTCTCTCATAGTAATTTACTATACTTGTAAACAAAGAAGATTAATCATCATATACTGTAAATCCTCGTCTCTCGTAATATTCTCTCTCTCACCACTAAAACCCTAAAATAATTATGTCGTCCCCATCATTGAGAATTTACCAACAGGTAAATCAATACTGTAGCATACAATTCTCTGCAGTACTGAAGCTTTTAGAAGAGATCATGCTAATTTCTTAAACAATCCCTATGTATTTTTTAACTATCGTTATGATATGTTTTTTCGTATTGGTCAATTCGATATCTGCTAATAATAATCGTGGAGAGGGCATCGTTAAATTCAAGCTGGTGACAGTTGCGTCATGTATTAGTAACTAAGGAATACTTATTTTGCTAATGATGAGATAGATGATCGAGTAAGTGGAGATTAATCACGACTTTTCTAGACTTACATCAGTTTTGTTTTCGGGTGTGTTAGACTTGGTATTCAGTTATAAAACTTTGATTAGTCAATAATGGAGGTTTTATTTTACTAGTGGGTGATTTATTCAATTATATTCCGCGTTATGGTAGTGTATAAGTGATTGATGGTCTGCTAATGAAAATGTTCGCAGCATTGTTTATGCCGAACTTGCATTATTTTATGCTCTTATATAATTATTAATATTCTTCTATTATATTTACAAGTATAATAAATTACTATGAGAGAGATTCTGCAGTAGTGGACGATTTGTACGATGATTAGGAGAGATAATAAGCTATAATATTAATATTTAGATAGTGAAATATGGATTGGAATATGAAGTGGAATAGGTGATCCAGAGCCGTCTTAATTGTGCCGTGGAATTTTATTGGGCCGTTGGGCTTGACATCCTTAAGCCCATTAATCCACCTACTTTACTCGAATGAATAAATAAATAAATAAAGAGCGAATATCTATACAGATGCGAAATGACCATAATAGGCCTCTTCAAAAGATTATCACGGCGAAGGACCACTCAGCTCACGTTAGCAACTTTCACATCACCGCCCTGCAGCGCCGATTCCCTGCTAACCTGCGCCGCCGTTCACATTAACCTGCGCCGTTGTGCAACGATGAGCTCCGCCAACGCAAACAGCGTCTCGTCGCTTGACGCCATTTTCAAACAGAAGAAAGCCCTTCGATCGAAGGTCAGAAAGGAACTCAAGTCAATGGAGCCAGCAATCAGATCTCACGAAGGTGCTTTCGAAAAACTTTAATGTGAAATTAACTGCTTTTTATCCGTTTAATTTTTCTTCATTTTTCTTTTCCTTTTTCGAGTGGTTACGATTTCCCCTTCGACATTGTGAGCGTTTTGTTTTCCCCTTCGTTTCTGTTTTTTCAGATGAAGCGATTCAAAGGATAGTGTTGGAGGCTCCTTGGTTTAGGTCCTGTAGGAGATTGTGTGCTTATATCAGCTGCTCTGCTCTCAGAGAAGTTGACACCTCTAAGATTTTGTCTGAGATTTTAAAGAATACAGATCAAGGTATCCATTCGTTTTGTGTTTTTACATCATTGTTTCTGTGTCGAATTGTTGTAAATCGAATGGGAGAATGCTATGGTACCTTAATTTGGATCTGATGTGAGTGTAGACGATTTGATCTTTCATACATTTTATTGTCATAAATCCAATCAGAATTATATTTTGTTTGGTTTTTTCGGATGCAGTTTTTCGCAAATCAGACTACAGTTTCTGCTTCTTTATCTCTTCTTTCGAATGCTTTAAAGCCTTTTATTTCTTGTTCGTTCACTTGAAGTTCTTATGTTTCTTCATCTTCTGCAATAAGATGACCAGCCATCAAATAGAAAGAAGCTCTATGTTCCTAGGGTAGAAGACAAGAACAGCCATATGAGAATGCTGCACATCTCCGGGATAAGTGATTTGGTCGCTAATTCAATGGACATATTAGAACCAGCTCCTTTCGACAGCCAAGGAAATGAACGGGAAAATGGTAATGGTTTCCATTTTTAATTTCGTTTCATTTCTTTGTCTACGTACAGTTATGCAATCAAATTTCAGCCTAATTGCTCTGTTCTATTTATACAATGCAGTCATGCAAGCTGATGAGCCCGTCGATTTGTTCCTTTTGCCTGGTAACAAGCTACCATCTCTAATTCCAAAAAGATCCAATTTTCGACTAAAGTCCATCTTTAAATTATTGCAGGGCTTGCTTTCGACAAGAGTGGTAGACGCTTGGGCAGAGGAGGAGGGTAGGTGACATACATATTTGCACGCAAAATCCCTTCTCTGATTTCATAGCGGTACTAAAAGGTTTCAACTTTGCTATTGAAAATCGAATGAAGCTACTACGATACTTTCCTGACGAAATATCAAGAACTGGCCAGAGATCGCAAGTGGAAGAAACCTTTACTCGGTAAGCTCATCACAGCTCTGAATTAGATGTCCTGAAATTGCAACGAAATGTTTCAATTTTTAATTTTTTTGGCAACAGTGGCGCTTTCTTATTCGCCGCAAATGTTGGAAGACGGCGTCATACCGATAACTCCAAACGACGTATTTGTCGATGCCCTCGTTTCGTCTTCTGGCATAATCCTCGTTACTACTTCAGCTGCTGCCGAGATGAGTCTTCAAGAGAAGTGTTATGGACTGCTGCATCAGCACGTCGAAATGGGACCATGAAATGAGAACTTGAGATTGAGGTTTGTGTTTCTGTAAGAACCCATGTGTTTTCTTCATTCTGGGTTATAAAATGATTTGTAGAAAATCGATTTCCTTATTTATATAAGGCTCATGCATTTTAGAACAGAAATAATTGACTGAAGGAAGGAATCACACAGATTTTGAAAAAAGTTGCGATTTTGAAATCAAGTTGAAGCATCTTCTTGTTCTTTATATTACCACACTTCAAGGAAAGATACAGCTTTCTAACTGGGAATTCATGCGTAAAAGATTCTTAGTAGATTATATGTGTTTGACTTTGACCCCCTGCTTTCATAAAGCTATCTGTGTTTTACCTTAAACCAGCCTTCACTCCTCAATATTTAATTTATGCAATGCATGCAGCCAAACTTTGTTTTTTAGGAAAAACATGATAAAAACATAAGTTTTGTAGCAGAGAAAATTTTAAACTTGGATCACCAAGTATAACATGTTTTGATTTCAAGTCAATGTATAATATATTAGCAAAAGTAGGTAATTTTAACATCCGGTAATTTATTTGAAGAAGTCAGTCAGAAGACCATCACCCGATGCATCTCTATTCCAATTTATTTCGTCAAAATAAATATCGAGACCCGGCCAATTTTAGGGGTGTTCAGATTCGGATCAAACCGAAAAAACCGGCCGAACTCATAAGAACCGAACCGAACCGAAAAAACCGAACCGACCAAATTAAAATGGTTCAGATATCGGATTAAGCATACGTAAAAGCGAAAACCGAAAAAATCGAACCGAATTATCATACTACATTAAAAATAGAAAAATATTAAAAATTGTTTCTTTTTCTCCCATAACGTAAACAACACAGTAAATATAATTTCATTGTTATACTTTTTTTCCATTTTTAGGTGAATGTTTTCCTCACCAATCAAATATTGTTTTTCTCCCAAACAATTTATAGCATCTTCATATGAATGTTTTTATATTTTTATTAGATTTTATTCCATTTTCATGTTTTCTTTCGGACCTTTGAAATGTTTTTGCAACATGTCACATTCCATAAATATTCTTTGTTCTTAATAACCATAAATTGTTTTATGTATTTTCAACGCATATATTTTTTTGCTGATATTAAATTCCTAAACAAAAACCGAACCGAATTGTAAAAACCGAATCGAACCAAATTAAAACGGTTCAGATATCGGATTAAGCACACATAAAACTGAAAATAAAAAACCTGAACGGAAATTATAAAAAGCCGAACCGAACCGATGAACAACCCTACCCAATTTATTCTTAAGTCTTAAGATTCAAGTTTGTGTTATTATTAATGCAAAGATTACCTAATAAAAATTCATGCTTCAACCAAGACGATCAGTTCTCCAAAAAATAAAACAAATACCATTGTTTTTTTTTACAAATTTTCATGTTGTCCGAGGAAGAAACACCTTCCAAACCCTAATATCGCAATCAAGACCACCACTATACACAGAATAGGCCGACGACACGTCATCATCGTGGGACCCACCCATCGCAAGGCACTTGACGGGCCCACCGCGCCCTTCAATAACCGCCAGGCAATCGTACATCGCTTTCCCGTCCCCTTTCCATACCCTCACTGACCCGTCGGCCGACCCGCCGAAGACCAAATCCGACGAAAAAGTAGCCAAACACAAAACCGACTTAGTATGTCCCTTCAGCTCCGCCGCCAAGGCCAAACCCGCCCATGCGAAAACCCGTCCGTCCGACCCGCCCGAGTACAGAACCGACCCACCTCCGCCCATCGCGAGGGCGTTGACGCCTCCGCTGTGATGCCCTAACGTGGCCGCCAACTCGTGCGCGTTTTTCCCGTCGACGAAGAATTTTCGCCGCCACGCTTTTATTTTACAGTCGGACGAGCCCGTAAAGACGAAATTGTCCCTACACGAGACTGCGACGGCGTTTATTGCGTCTTCGTGGGCGTCGGCGATCGATTCGAGGCACTTGAAGTCCGCCGTCCACCAAACCTTCATTATGAGGGTGCGTTTGGTATGCGGAATTCGCGCGTCGAAGAAAGACATAAGGAAAACTGATCAGTTAACGCGACAATCAAACAGTTGTATGTTTGGCTTCAAATTCCTTACTACTACACTTCTACTATTATTTTCTACGCCGAAATCATTATACAACACACACCTTAAGGCTGTGTTGGATCGAAGAAAGTAGTGAGGAGAAAAACTAAAGAGAAAATGATTCTTACTTCTTTATCACCACTTCGGGAAGAAATTGATTTCCATGATTTTAACTTTACGCTTAGTTTTCGTTTCCTTTTCTCCTTTTCCTCATGTATTTCGTTAATTAGACATGTCTTTCCGATTGAATTGGGTATAGCTCAACTCCACTTCTCCACTTAATAAATAACACCACACTATTATTTTAATTTACGTGATTATGGTGATTGCTGATTCAACACGGGTGGGATTTTATGTGTATGAACGACGCTTATCACATTACAAGTACATTGGATAATTGGGTAGGCAATTCAAAACCTCACTAATCATAATCAATCAAACATAAAAACTAACTTCCACTTTCCTATTTCTTTCTCTTTTACACTAAATTCCTTAAACCAAACGCACCTTAAGCGACCTGTCCCAGGAAACAGAGTACAGAAGGGACCCATCGGCCGACATCGCCAACCCCGAGACTGCATCCGCATGGCGGGCCCACGCGCGGGCCCCACCGTTTCGAGTTCTTACAACGCGGTTCCTAGGGGAGACCAGACGGCTCATCGTACGGTCGACGAGCGTGGGGAGCGTCGCGATTTTCTCGAGCTTCTTCTTCGTTGGTTTTTCGAGCGTTTTCTTCCACGCTCTGATCTTTCCGTCTTGGTGGGCGGTGAAGACGATCTTATTATTATCCCCCGACGCTATGATGGCTTTGATTGCGCCGCCTTTTGCAACCGTATAATTCTCGTCGTGGGCCCGCGGAAGACCTTCGATGCCTTTCCTTTCCCGGAGAATGAGTTCTCCGCTCGACGCGCCGGCGAGCAAGAAATCTCCGGCGACGAGCAGCGAAGAAGTGTAGGCGGCGTTTTGGGACTTGATTGTGTTTACGCAGTGGTAGTTTTGCGTCGGCGGAGAATCGTCGCTTGTGCTGCAATTAGTTTGATGTTCACTAGACGACATATTTTGAAGAGTTTTGTATAGGTAAGTGATATATATGGGTCACTATATGTGTGTATGTCAATCATGTAAATGTATATATATATATATATATATATATAGTCTTCCTCGGACACAAAAAGCACGCGTATAAGACGGTAATATAATGCGTTAGGGGCAAGTATATCGATGTTTTTAAATTCGAGTTTGAGTTCTTGTGATTATTCTCTAAATGGAGATGAGTTTTCTTTTTTCTTCATGCAGTTTGGACATTAAGTTTTTCTTTTTTTTTTTTTTATCTGACACGTGCTTTATTTAATTATTAAATCTGTTGTCCGTACAAAAGGGTATGCATATAAAACGAGTTGGGTTTGGTGTCGTGCCTAATTATTCCAATGTTCAACTTGTGTCCCTATAATTTGGGTCTAAACTCATTATTATATTCCTTCACTATTATTACACGTTCGAGACGATTTATGTGGCCAAAACGACATCAAAACTCAATGATCTTTCTGTATTTATTCATTTGCCTGTAATAAAAGGTATTTATTTGGGGACATTTATTGACTTATTTATGTAAAATCATTGAAGTAGAAGCTTATCTTGATCAGTGAATAAAGTCCCAGTCCAACTTTACTAAATATCTCCCCAAAAACAAGATATTCTTACATGCATTTATGATCACAAGCTTCTTGACTATTCATATAAAGTACCGAGTTAATAGATCTTATCTACCTAATACTAACCTAACGAATTCATCTCAATGTTGAAAAAGAATACATATATTTAACGATTATTATCGGATGAAATGAAAACCCTTATTATAGGTAACAGTTTTACTCCTATTGATTAAATATAATTTCAATATACTAAAGAAACTGGATTACTATTCACCGCCCCATTTTTCCTAGTCACTGCCCCCTAATGGACTGTAAAAAGACGATCTTGCCCTCATGATATTTAAATTAATTTAAAAAGGAAAAACTAACTAAATATATAATTCTGGTGCGAAATACTGAAAACTACATACACAAATAAATTCGAACGATCGATCGATACGGGAAAAAAAAAATCGATTTAACATTTTAGGACCGATCGATCGATATTTTCGGCCCTGCAGTGCACGGGCCGAACGAAATTTTCGGCGGGCTGTGTGCGGGCTGATCGATTTTTCGGCCCCGACACTGCCTGGCCGAAATTTCAGTTCGGCCCGCACAGGCCCGGCCGAAATCTGAGTTCGGCCCGCACAAGCCCGGCCGGGAATTAATTTGGGCTTTATTTTGGGCTTGTGAATGTGAATTAATTGGAGGGAATTTAAAGTGAAGAGTTGTTGTCCCACATTGGAAAAACAACATGGTTTCACCCACCGTATATATAGATGTGACTTTTATTAGTTTAAATTAAATAGCTAATATTATGCCACATGTAAGTCGCTCACGTGCGCGCAGGGGGGTGCAAATCAGGCCGACTTGTGTGCGAGCGCGCGACCCGCGCACACGAATGCCGGACCGAAAACAGTGGGCCTGACTGACCCCCATTTTGCTCCGATTTTTAACTTTTATTCCTCCCGATATTAAAAAAAATAAAAATACGGTCGAACGAAATTAATTTAAATATCACAAGGGCAAGATCGTCTTTTTACAGTCCTTTAGGGGGCGGTGACTAGGAAAAAGGGGGTGGTGAATAGTAATTCCCTAAAGAAATTAACTGTAAGAAATGAGTTATATTCGTAATGTGTTTGACCCAACGCATGGGGCTTTTTAATTAAAATAAAGCTATTTAAAGCCAAATTCAATAAAATAGGGTTATCCTGGTCTAAATTAATAATATCGAGCGAAACGCTTCTAATAGCCGCGTCGTCGCATCTATTAGACGCGACGATGACGTGGCACTACGTGATCACGCGGAAAACCAGCTGGGCCCACTTTGGGCCCGCGCCGCAACTATTGGGCGCGACGACGCGGTTAATAGACGCGATGCGTTGACGCAGCCCACTAACCCACTAATAGGACGGCCCACTACGCGAAGTTTGCGTAATGGGTCACTGTCGCGTCCATTGGGCGCGGCGTCGCCGCCATTGCCCCCGACGTTACATTTAATAGATGCGGTGGTATTCCCTATTTAGGCGATGCGATTTTTCGTTGATAATACATAAAATTTCATACATATCCAATATGGTGTCTAGAAAAATTCAAATTACGGCAGTGAAATCATACATGAATCAAACACCGTTCGATATAGTATTCAACCCATCGGTTATCGACGAATTCGTCGTGAAACCAATTTCGAGCAATTTCTTAGTATGCTGTACGATATGACTTCCGTCGACATCAGTGCTTTCTTTTTAATTGTTCGGGTGAAGAACAAATACTATCAACAATATGTAAAATTAACGTATTATACCAATCTAAGCAACCCACAATATATAAAGCACATATTATACCAAAAACACAAAATTAAACGCAAGAATTTGACGAAATTTAACGAAACATCAAAATCAAGATTTAAACAAATTAGGAGTTTCATACCCAAACGAAGCTTAATCGATAATGACGAGGAAGAACGGATCTATCACGTGGTGTTCGCCGCTGTAATTCGCCGGATTCGATGGGGAGGAGCCGTGGAGAAATGAGGAAGAAGAAGAGGAGTCGCGGCCTTTATTAGCCACGTCGTCGCTGCTATTAAGTGCGACGTCGCGGCTAATACCCGCGACGAAGGTTCTACTGGGCCAACAGTCGTCCCAGTTAATTTTTTTTGAATTCCAGGCCCGATTTTTAAATATCGTGCCCGATCAGGCCCGCGTTAAGCCCTGGTGCCCGTGCAACGTCAGCGTCGCGGCCATTAGCCGCAACATCGCGGATAATGGATGCGTTTCGCTCGATTTTATTAATTTAGACCAAAATAATTCTATTTTGTCGAATTTGGCTTTAAATAGCATTATTTTAAGGGTTAATTCCTTATCAGTACCTTTTGAGTTTTCAAATTCCTCTTAAATACTCCTCGAATTATTTCTTCCTTATAACTACCCGTTTGAAAATTTCTTCCTGTTCAGTACCTAAAAAAGTCTTTTCAGGGTTAAAAAGTCGAAAATACCCATGTCTCACACTTCGAATTGGACATTTATACCAACTGATTTTGAAATTATGCCAGAAATTTTAAAAATTATACCATCTGTTTTGGTTATCGTACCAGTAAATAATTTTATTATGATTTTATACAGCGAAATTGGACATTTATACCAACTGATTTTGAAATTATACCCGAAATTACCGAAATTATACCATATGTTGTGGTTATCATACCAGTAAATAACGTTATTATAAATTTATAAAGTAGAATTAGACATTTATACCAACTGATTTTGAAATTATACCAGAAATTGTAGAACTATACCAACTGTTGTCGTAATTATACCAACATAATTGTACACTATACCAGTTAGTATAATAATGATAACAATTGGTATAATTAGAATGACAGTTGGTATAATAATCGAAGCAGTTGGTTAATTAACGTTATTATAATTTTATACAGCTAAATTGGACATTTATACCAAGTGATTTTGAAACTATACCACAAATTGTAGAAATTATACCATCTGTTTTGCTTATCGTACCAAAAAATAACGTTTTATAATTTTATACAGCGAAATTGGACATTTATACCACCTGATTTCGAAATTATACCAGAAATTGTAGAAATTATACCAACTGTTGTCATAATCATACCAACAGAATTGTACACTATACTAGTTGGTATAATAATGATAACAGTTGGAATAATTAGGATAACAGTTGGTATAATAATCAAATCAGTTGGTATGATGTCCAACTTAATTTCAGGAAAGGGTATTTCTGTCCGATCACTGTTTGGGGGTATTAAACACACAACGTTTTGCAGATGGGTACTAAACAGGAAAAAAAATTTCGTATGGATACTAATAAGGAAGTTTAGTTTCTGACATGGTCTGATAAGGAATTTACCCTTATTTTAAATAAAAAGCCACCGCATGGTACCTTCCTTACTGGATATAGTAATGGACATTGAAGTGATTGATCGACTGTTGCATGTATTTAATACGTGGGACATGTATGTTTCGTCGTAAATGGTTTTGAATTATGAACAAAGCTGGCAGGTAATAAAGAGAACATAAAGTTTCCAGTCTTCTTTCTTGCATAAAATAGGAAAAAGAAAAAAAGCTTTGCTCCAATTATCTAAAAGAAAAAGTATATATCAAACAATGGGCTAGCTAGGTAGTGGGTGGTGCTTTGTTCTTCGTTATGTTATCATTTTTCATTTGCTTTTTGGGAATTTATAGTAAGTTGTAATTGAGAAAGTGCATTCCAATACCAAGAGAAAAACATTACACATTATCACCACCATGACATTACATCACATTACATATTTAAGAATATTACATCATAGGCAAACACCTTAAAGCTTCTCAAGCTTTACTTTTTTTTTTTAAAAAACTCGACCATGAATCTCTTACATTTTACAGACCTTGCTATCATCGCAAACCTCTCCTTTCTGCACAAACAAAGGAAAATCGATTCAATAAGCTCTTAATAAAGATTGATAGAAAAAAAGGGTTCATAGCAAAATATCGAAATTAACTTTATCGAACCTTTTGCTTCCTCGCTTCCAAGATTTGCACCAAAGGCGGTCGGCCTGTGATTGGCAGACGATACTTTGCCCAGAAATCGTAAATGGCACCCGTGATCGTCGCCATCTTTAGCAAAAAAAAAACATACGTTTTTCTCCGTAAATTATTACAGAAAAGATCGATAGGTGCTTAGGACAAAATCTTAATTAGACTTACGGGTTCGTATTTAGTAACAGCATACACCCATCCAAGACCAACTGCTTCATAGAGCTTTCTAAATGCCTGCTCAGTAGGGATGGATATATATGCCAAGAAAGTTGATTCTTTTTTGCTTTTCCTTGAAACATAGGATCGAAAAATAGAAGGATTACCTTAACGTTTGTCTCGACGGTCCCATCTGCTAGAATTGCGTGGATTTTTCCCATCGCCTAAGAAGGAAGTCAAGTTTTCATTTTTAAAGAAGGATTTCATTAATTCATTGATTCGCAGATCAAACTGTTTGACAAGCGTACGGTTTCATAATCGATGCCTAGGTTGTCCTCGGGGCGATAATCGTCAGCAGAAATGTCCACGAATTTGATCGTCCCGAATCGTTTGTTCCTTTCGACGAGCATATTAACCTGGGAAAACGTCAAGAAATCAAGAATGAGATTGGCCTGCAAATTGATGAAAGGAAGAAGAAGAAGAAGAGTAGATTCAGCTTTGATCATATACCTCGCGCATGCATAGTGGGCACTCTCCATCGTAGAGCATCTTAATCGTCCATTTTTCGGGCGAAGACGGAGAACTGTTTTCGTTCTTGGAATCGATAGATGTCCCACTTAGTCCTCGAATCGAATGCCCTGTTTCATAGGCATGCATTGAATTGATTTGATATACGTCATGGGATTTCTCAGACCTAATTTGAACAGATTCTTCCCAAGAACAAAAGGGTTTTCTTGCCTAGCTTAGAGCAAAAGGTAATCTTGACCCGAACCCATCGATTTTTCGCTTGCTTTACGTTAAGATATTGATCAAGAAAACGCCACAAACAGACGACAGATCGAAAAGGACGGACAAAAGCCATATACCTGTCTGAAACAGAGGAACCTCAGCAGATCTGAGAAAAGGGTGTGATTGCGATTGTAACAGAGAAGCAGATAAATCCCATTTTGTGTGGAGATGATGGGTAGAGGCGAACAAAGCGCGGCCGTACGCTTGTTTTCCGACGAAGATCGACGCCCTTCTCAAAGCCATCGTTCGAATAAAAGCAGCTAAAAGTGCCCTTCTTTTTTTTTTTTTTCTTCCGAAGCTCTGTTTATATAAACAATCGCGGTCGTTCGCAGGTTGAAAAATTCAAATCCGCCGGCGAAGTCACCAGCCAGCATTGTTGAATGTGATTATTATGTAAAATATGGTAGTGAAGGAAGATTGCTGCGTTTTCTGTCAAAGATAAAGACAGCTTTTGCAGACAGAAAATTAATGCAATCTTTCGCTGTCCCAACCCAAGAAAGGGAAAGGGGTAAGAAGAAAACTGAAAAAGAGTTGCTTCGTCTCGTCAAGTTATCGTCTTTTCAAGAATCGCCACCTTTACAACGCCTTTGTGGGGCTTCAGTTTGAAATCAATGGAAGCTTCCGAGCTAACTTGGAGTCAAATGTTATTACCAAATCACCAAGGAGGAATTGACCACCAGAGAAAATTAACACAAAGTCATAATATTTATTTTTATCACCGTGGAGAGTGGATAAGGTTACCCTTAGACTAGATCCATTTCTAAGGTCATGGGGCCTTCATATTCTACTACTACACGATAGTATGTGTCCGAAATATTAGTCTTGCCTTGCCTGCTGAAAGAATACAACAAAATAAAACTTTGTGATTTGGAGAAGGGTGATATATAGTAGAAACACAATTATTTTGTTGAAAATCAAAATTTTAAATATACTTAAAATATTTTTATATTAAAGAAAATATAAATGAATAGAAATTACCACACATGTTTTGAAAATTGTGTATACTCTACTAGATATTTTATCGACATGGTGTTAGCGTTAGATATAACAGAGACACCATAAATAGCACCATCAATGCCTGCAATCTAAAAGCTCTGATCTCCCAATGCAATGACTTGATGACTAAAAGCATAATAAAATGGGTAGGAACCAGTACGAGCATATCCAACCCGCATAAAAGTACAGTTAAGTCTTCACAATATTACAGTTGCTACAGAAAAATAAACTAAACCTATTAAACTAATTTTATAAACTAATTTTTACTCAAACCTATTAACTCTATAATCTAATATAAAAATAAAATTCCTATATTAAACTTTATATAATAATTAAAAGTCAATAGATTATAATAATTATTATTAAAAGGAAAATATCAATTAATAAAAGGAAATTAACCTTACTTTTACTTTTATTATGATGAGAATTAGGGGTGTGTGTGGTGCGGTTTTCCGCGGTTTTCGGCCAATTCAGCACCAAACCACTATATGCAGTTTTTTGAAAAACAATTCTCAAACCGCGGTTTTGAAAAGTAAAACCACACGTACGGTTTCGAGCGGTTTGATGCGGTTGCGGTACGGTTTTGGCGGTTTTTAATTGAACAAAGAAAATTCTTATATTTTATCGAATGAAAAATAGTTTTAAAAGTGTCAGGCGCAAAAAGGTGATGAGACATCGGCTTGCCTTAGAAACAAGGTGCAAGTCGAGGTATTTGCCTCATATATCGAAGCGTCACCATTGTCCAAAAAAATTAATATCGTTAGCTTATTTTATTTTGGGCTTTACTTATGTTAGGGGTCAATTTTTATATTTTAATATATTGGTTTAACATTGTAGTCCGATTGGAAGCTCAAAAAATAATTAGTATGTCAATTTATTATTAATGTTCGAGTCGTATCTATTTTAACCTTACATGTCCGGCCGTGTTCTTAAATAAACATGTTTAACATAAAAAATAAAATTAAGTATGTTAGTAATGATATAACTTTCATATGATCAACAAAATTAGCATTAAAAGACTTATTAGTGAAGAAAAATAATTAAACTAAAGATTAAATTTGACTAGTGTACGATTACCATAAAGAATATTAGATATAATAAGTAAAAAAAATTAGAAACTAAAGTGCGGTTCGGTAGGGGTGCGCGTGGTGCGGTTTTCGGCGATTTTCGGCCAAATCCACACCAAACCACTATATGCGGTTTTGAAAAACAATTATCAAACCGCGGTTTTGGAAAATAAAACCACACGAACGGTTTCGAGCGGTTTGGTGCGGTTGCGGTGCGATTGCTGTTTTTAACCGAACAAGGAAAATACTTATATTTTATCGAATGAAAAAATAGTTTTTAAAAGCGTTAGGCGCAAAAAAGTGATGTCGCCTTGCCTCAGAAACAAGGCACAAGTCGATGTATTTGCCTCATATATCAAAAGTCACCATTGTTCAAGAAAATTAATATCGTTATCTTATTTTTATTATGCTTTACTTTTAGGGGTCAAATTTTTTATTTTAATATATTTATTTAGTTTTGTGGTCCGATTGGAAGCTCAAAATATAAATAGTATGTCAATTTGTTATTAAATGTTCGAGTCGTATCAATTTTAATCCTACATGTTCGGCCATTTGTTCTTATAGAAACATGTTTAACATAAATAATAAAATTAAGTATGTTAGTAATGATGTAACTTTCATGTGATCAACAAAATTAGCATATATGTAAAAGATTTGTAAGTAAAGAAAAATAACTAAACTAAAAAATAAATTTCACACATGACTAGTGTACGATTACCACAAAGAAAACTTAGATATAATTAGAAAATAAATATAGTAAACTCAAGTGCGGTTCGGTGCGGTGCGGTTTGTACCAAAAATTCACACCGCACCATTATTACGGTGCGGTTTTGTAAATAAAATTAAACCATGGTTTTGGCGGTTAATTGTATTATACGTTGCGGTGTGGTGCGGTGCGGGCCGTTCGGACGGTTTTCTAAAACCATTGCACACCCCTACGGTTAGGTGCGGTGCGGTTTGTACAAAAAATTCACACCGCACCATTATTATGGTGCGGTTTTGTAAATAAAATTAAACCGTGATTTTTACGGTTAATTGTATTATACGGTGCGTTGTGGTGCGGTGTGGGCGGTTTTCTAAAACCATTGCACACCCTTAATGAGAAAATCGCATCCGCCGGCTCCGTAATAAAACAGGTGCATGGTGTGAGTCGGCTGGCGATATTGAGGGGGCCATTCATGAGTATTTTTCGGAGTTATTCTGTTCTCAATGTCCAACTTCGTCAGATATTGATTTGGCTACTCGAGCGATCCCCCTCAAAGTTACGAACGCGATGAATGAGGCCCTTCTACGACAGTATACTATCGATGAGGTTCGTGACGCGCTCGCAGGTATGTTTCCCTATAAATCCCCTGGCCGAGATGGTTTTTCACCAATTTTTTATCAAAAATATTGGAATTTTGACGGTGAAAAATCATCTCAATTCATACTTGATTTCCTTAACCATGGTTTATCGGCACCTGAAATGCATGAAACTCACATTGTTTTGATTCCAACATGTACAAACCCAGAGAGCCTTTCTCAATTTCGGCCAATTAGTTTGTGTAACGTCCTATATCGTATTGCATCAAAATGTATAACGAATCGGCTTAAGCACTTCATGGATTCCATTATTTCACAAAGTCAGTCTGCTTTTATCCCTAACCGCTTGATTACAGATAATGTCCTTGTTGCTTTCGAAACTAATCACACTATGAAGCAAAAAAGGAGGGGACGAGAGGGATTCATATCCCTTAAACTGGATATGAGTAAGGCGTACGACAGGATCGAGTGGTCTTTTCTGAAAACAATGCTCTGTAAGTTGGGCTTCAATGAAAGATTTGTTTCATTGATTCTTCGATGTGTAACTGAAGTCAATTATTCCTTTCTCCTTAATGGAGTTTGTTTTGGTCGATGCACCTCGCAACGAGGGTTACGTCAGGGAGACCCATTATCACCGTATTTGTTCCTTTTTTGTGCCGAGGCTTTTTCTAGTTTGTTGCAGGAGGCAGAACGAACGGCGAACTCACAGGAGTTTCAGTGTGTCGTGGTGCACCGCGGATCTCCCATCTTTTATTTGCTGACGACACTTTAATATTTACGAGATCGGCTGTTGAGGATATGGCTACGATCAAGCGCATCCTAAGTGAATATGAAAAGTCGTCGGGCCAGATTGTCAACCTCGATAAATCATCCTTGGTCTTCTCACCAAATGTTCCAAGTGAGGTTCGAGAGCTATGCTGCAACACAATAGGTATCCAAGCTATTAATAAACATGACATGTACCTGAGTTTGCCATCCGTGGTGGGCCGCAGTCGGAAAGAGATTTTTGCGTTCATACGTGATAGAGTTTGGAAGCGAGTCAAAGGATGGTCTGAAAAGATGCTATCACAGGCGGGTAGGGAGGTCCTTATCAAGGCAGTCCTTCAAGCAATCCCGACATATGCTATGAGTTGCTTTTCTCTCCCACGTTCTGTAATTCATGACGTTCAAAGACTCATAGCGAGATTCTGGTGGTCAGCTTCTGACAAACTTAAGATCCATTGGGTTCGATGGGACAGACTATGCAGCCAAAGGCACTTGGAGGGTTGGGTTTTCGCGATATACGAAACTTTAACCTGGCGATGTTGGCAAAGCAGGCATGGCGGCTGATGACGCGACCCGATACCCTTGTCTCAAGAATATTTAGGGCTAAGTACTACCCGAATCAAGATATCCTGGAGGCGAATCTTGGTCATAAACCATCACTGACATGGCGTGGGATCTTCTCAGCAAGGGAGGTTCTTCGAGCGGGGTATCGATGGAAAATTGGTAATGGTTGTTCTGTCAAGGTCTGGGGCGAATCGTGGCTTCCACGAGCATATATGCCGAAAGTTGTCTCACCGCCAATTCCAGGCTTTGAAGAATTACGAGTTTCTGACCTCCGATCTTCTCGACCAGGTACATGGAATACTTCAATAATCCGAGCTTTATTTTTACCAATGGATGCAGAGTCTATCCTTGGCTGTCCTCGTAGTTCGTTGGGTGCTTCAGATAGACGAGTGTGGGGTTTCTCGAAGGATGGCATTTTCTCCGTGAAATCAGCATATTGGGTTTCTCGCATGATTCACGGGACTCCAACGGCGGCCTCCTCCTCATCTCCGCCTATGTGGAAGTTCATTTGGAATGCTGACGCACCACCCCGAGTCAAGCTGCTTGCATGGAGACTCGGTCGAAATCCGCTACCGACGGCGGCAAATCTCGAATCTCGCCATTGTATAGCCGACCCCTCGTGTAGGCGTTGTGGGTTTGCATGGGAAGATGACCGCCATGTGTTTCTAAATTGTCCAAACTCAAAAGCTTTTTGGGTCCGATCGCCGATTCCGTACGCTAAAATTCGCAATTGGACGACATCGGCTGTGGCATGGTTGCGGGATATGCACGAGATTATGACGAATGCGGAATTTGCTCTCTTTCTAAGCCACTGTTGGGTGCTCTGGGATGTGCGGAACAGATTTACGATGGGAAACGAAGCGCTCACTGTGGAACAAGCTTCATCAAGGGCGATTGCGATGCTTTTCCGAGAGGACCGAATAGAGGATCAAAGCAGGACCGGGTTTCCGCCCGATCTTGGTAAATGGTCAAAGCCTAATCATAATTTTACAAATTGAATTTTGATGGTGCTATTCACAAGGCGAGGAAGGGAGCGTCAGTCGGCATCGTTGCTCGTGATTATGAGGGTCGTTGCATTGGGTGGTGGTCGAAATTCTTTCACGGAGTCTTCGAGCCTGAGACAATTGAAACAATGGCGGCGCGTCTGGCCTTTGAGGTTGCACATCAAAGGGGATGGATGCAAATTATTATCGAGGGGGACTGTCGAACAGTGATTTCGAATCTAAAAAATAGAAGTATTGCTTCACTTCGTGCGGGCTGCATTCTCAATGATTGTGTCTCTTTGTTATCGTTTTTCTTTTCGGTTAACTTTTCATTTGGTAAGAGATAATGTAACTCGGTAGCTCACTATTTAGCTAAGGTGTTGGGATTTGATGGCGAAGGTTGTTCTCCGCCGACCCAGGCTATGGCGAACCTGTTATGTTATGATATTAATTGAAAAAAGTTTTACTTTCAAAAAAAAAAAAAAAAGTGAGATATTAACCATTTTATGCACATCCATCTAAGATCACACAATAGTAAGTTCTTGCTATTTCGCACATAGGACCATCATTTTCGGAACTATTCGAGATCGAGTAGTCAATCGATTACGGTTGATTCGATATCGAGTTTCCAACTATACAAAGATTTGAACTCGAATAGATCTTCAAATCGATTATCTTTTGTACCTATTCGAGATGGAATAATCAACCTCGAACTCGAGATATCGAGTTTCCGATTACATCGAGTTCAAAAATCTTAACAAGGCTCAAAATTGAAAGCGAGTGGTACACAAATCATTAACCCATAGAACCTAAAATCTAAATCCATATACCCTAATTCCAAAAACGGTTTCGATTTGATGAACCCCAAAACACGAGTGACCCATTTGCTTTATCGCCTTCTACCTCCTCCTCGACGGCTTGGCTTTGTCTTCGATTTCACCATTTTCGATTTCGCTTTGATGTGTTTCGAGATCGATTTATCGTTCGGATTCGAGTTGATCTTCGAATCTTCTTTATGTTTTTCCGTTTATTGCTTAAATCATTAATGGATGTTTTTTACTTAAACTTCATTTGTTCGATGTTATTTTGAAAATTTCACGACCCAGTCTCTTTTATTTAATTGACATTGACTATACCCAATCCTTTTTATCAAATTTCCCCTTACCTTTAGATTCCAATGTCAAGTACAAGTGGGCCTTCATTCTACTACACCATAGTTTAGTTTGTGTCCAAATACAAGGGCCCAAGAGATACACTAGTCTTACGTTGCCCTGCTTAAAGAACACGACAAAATAAAACTTGTGACTTGAAGAAGATGGTCGATATATAGTATAGCCCAAAACACCACAAATATCACCATCAATGCTTGCATTGCAATCTATTACAATAAAAAGCACTGATTTTCCCAATAAGAAGACGGTGATTCATATTTAATTAAAAACTACATGAATTTAAACAATAGTAGCGGTTACCTTCTACAATACGAATAAGGATTCCCTCTCAACTTCCACTGAGAAAGACGATAACCGCCTGGGCGTTATATCTGACAAAATCGCTCATCGTTTGAAATCGATTCGTTTCAACAAGAAATCAAAGCTCCACGCATTACAGTTGTGGGAGAGATCTATAAATACATAAAAATCAGCCCTTTTCAAACTCACAGAAAACCCCTCAAAATCTCTGCAACTAATCGAAGCCATAGCCATTCTACGCAAGAATCAATCTTTCAGCAGAAGAGTAAATTCTTTCCTCTGAAAGAAGACAACAATGTCTTCGTCGTCGTCGTCCGTACCGGTCGGCCGCCGCCTCATAAAGATCTACGACCAGGAAACCAACAGCTGGCTAACGGCGGCGAAGCACATCGGCTCAGCCTATTCAGGCGCAGTCAAAGCACGGCGAGGAATCTACGCGCCGCCCAGAGTGAGCGAAGACGAAAACGCCGACGTCATCCAGGAAGAGCCCTTCCCCGTCTGCTTCAAATACACCACCGTCAATCGAGATTCCGAAGCCTACAGAGACCTACTCCGGCGAATCGCCGTCAGCCAGCGAGTCCCACTCCACGGCAACATCTTAAACATCCACAGAATCTTCACGGCCAACACTTCGCTCTACGTCACCTTCCCCTTCATGTCCGTGGGCTCCATAAGATCGGTGATGCTCTCACACTTTCGCGACAACGAAGGTATGAAAGAAGCCCACATCGCTGCTGTTCTCAGAGAGGCGCTAAAGGGCTTGAATTTCATCCACAGCCACGGACAAGTTCACAGAGAGTTCAGCGCTGGGAGGATTTACTTGAGCGATTCTCCTTTTACAGAAGTCAGGCTCGCTTTTTCTGCTACGGTCCACGATTACAGCGTTTGGCCGAGGGTTCCCTCGCCAATTTCTCTTTCTTCGCCTCAGAAGAAGAAGAAATCTGCTCCCTCTTATTCCTCGTTGGGGGAAATATCGAACTTGCCGCTGCAAAGTATAGCAGAATGGGGATGTGCGCCTGAGGTTTACACCGCCCCAGACGGCGCCGGAGCCAGCGCCGCCGCCTACGGCGCCAAGGCTGACATATGGCTGTTCGGCGTCGCTGCTTTGGAGCTGGCTTACTCGGGGTTCGACGTGAGCAGTAGGGAGGAGTTTATGATGGTTATAGACAAGATTAGGAGCGATGGAAAGCTGCCATTGAAGGAAGCTGGGAAGAAGAAGGTGACGTGGAAAAAGTTTCTCAAGTCTACTTTCGGTGGTTCTCCGAGATCTGGGGAGAAGAGGCAGTTTTCGAACGGTTTCGAGGATATGGTGCTGAGGTGCCTCGCCGTGGATCCCGAGGGTAGGCCGAGCGCCGCCGAGCTTCTTGAGCTTGAGGTTTTCTCGGCGGTTGGGGCGCCGTCGCTGGCCGATGAGCTTGCGCCGCTTTTCAACTCGATTTTCGTGGCTAGGGTCCTCCTTGAGGAAGGCTACTGATAGTGATGAATATGTGTTGGTTCTTACTCTGATTCGAAGTACAGTGATGATATATGATGATTAGTTGTTGCTTTTCACTGTTTCTTTTGCAATACATGGATATCTGCTTTTTCAATATAATAATAGCTTTGACGTTTACTTGTCTCTTATTATTTAGCTAGATACGATGTGACTGTCGACGTGTGATATTTGGCATAATTTATGGAATTCTGTACAACGATTTTACTATATAATTCTCGTATATTGTTAACTCTCATCTTTCTCAAATGTCAACGAGGAAGAAGAAATAATAATCATACTGATGATCATGAGCTTTAGCTGCCCCACAGAATAGAAAAGTAAATGATTTCTCGACAAAACCCTTTCGAGCAAATTAGGGTTTTCTCAAAGCACACATGTCTTTCCCTTCCCAACCCAATCGCCGAGAAACGAAGGGATGAAACGAGCTCTCAAGGGCATGGCTTTCATCCGTATAGCCATGGAGAAGTTCACAAAGTTCAGTGCTGGGCAGGTTTACTTGGAGAGTAGGGCCTGAATGAGTTCGACTGGCGTTTTTCTGCTACTGTGCATTGACTGGCCTAAACCCTTCTCACGCTTCTTTTTATCTGCTTCGTCTTCGCCTCATCAGAAGAAGAAGAAATATGCTTCTCGCCTTCTTCTCCTTCGGTGGGCTCGAATTTGCCGCTCGCAGGAATATATAGAAGGTTTTTATGGCTCTCCAAGAAATGGCTGTAAAGCTGATATGTGGCTTTTTAGGGGTTTCTGTGGGGTTCGACGTTAGCAGTTATGAGGAGTTTATTATGGTTGTAAACAAGATTAGAGACGAGGGGAAGGAAACTCTCAAGATTCCTTGGGATGCCTGAATGAGGTGCTCGCCGGAGAAGTTTTCACGGCGGTTAGGACGCCTTTCGCTTACTGATGAGCTCGATCGTGCTTCTTTTCAGCATAAAAGCCAGCCATCAATACAAAGCATAATGTAACAATATATCTAATAGGCATTTTGTCAAACACTTGCAAGGTGGTAAAAAAAATCTGAAATCAAAGAGCTTCCCACATGCAAACTCAACCCAAGACCCAAATCTTAATCACCCTACCCACCAACAACCCGACCCGAATATCCAACTTTCGTCGACCCGAAAATCGCCCCTTTCCTCAATTAATTATATTACATTATTAAAAATTATATGAATAATGGCGCAGCGGTTACCTTCTATTCTACAAACGAACTCTCCATCAACCTTCCAATGAGAACGATAAACCGCCTGGGCGTTATTATGAACAACGCTCCTTCTATCAAGAAATCGAGCGCGTGCATTACAGTTTCCGAACAAATTCACAACTGCATAAACCACAGACGAGCCAAAGCTCAGCCCTTTCAAAACTCACACAAAACCCTCTCCTCTCAAATCTACAGCAAACGAAAGGGTTGTTTATTTTCTGAACTGAAGAAACAATGTTGACCCAACCCATCCTCAAGGCCGCGCACTACGACGGCGACGGCGACGGCGACGACAACCCCAGCGGCCTTCCCCACACGGCCTTCGACGCCGAGGCGAAGTGCTGGCTAAACGCAGTGAAGCTCATAGGCTATTCGGGCCTAGTCAAAGCATGCCGGGGATACTACTCATCGAAGCCCGTCAAAGGCGACGGCGCCGGCCAAGAATCCTCCGTCATACAGATCGACCCTCTCCCCGTCTGCATCAAGATGACGCCGGCCGCCGATCGAGAATCTTTATGCTACAAGGACCTAATGCGGCGAATCGCCGTCAGCGAGAAAGTCCCGACTCACGCCAACATCTTAGGAATCCACAGATGGTTCGCCACCGCCGCCAACCTCTACGTCACCTTCCCGTGCTTGGCCGTGGGCTCCATAAGGTCGGTGATGATCAGTCACTTTCGCTACAACGATGGGCTGAAGGAAACCCACATCACCGCCGTCCTCGGCGAGGCGCTCAAGGGCTTGGCCTTCATCCACTGCCACGGAGAAGTTCACAGAGAGTTCAGCGCCGGGCACATTTACTTGGGCGCGCCGCCCGAAGTCCGCCTGGCTTTTTCTGCTACCGTGCATAACTACAACGAAAACGTGAGATTACCCGCCCGAGCTTCCCTGTCTCCGACGCCGAGGAGAGAATCACTCTCGCCTACGAATTCTTCTTCTACGGCGTGGAACTTGTCGCTCAGGCGCATAGCAGAATGGGGATGTGCGCCTGAGGTTTTCGACTCTCCGAGAAATGGTCGTCCCTACGGCCCTAAAGCTGATATATGGCTGTTTGGGGTTTGTGCTTTGGAATTGGCTTACTCGGGGTTCGACGTGGGCAATAGGGAGGAGTTTATGATGGTTATAGACAAGATTAGGAGCGAGGGGAAGCTTCCATTGAAGGGAGGTGCTGGGATGAAGAAGGGAACCTTCAGGAAATTTCTCAAGGTTTCTGGGCTGAGCCCTCGATCTAGGGAGAAGAGGCAGTTTTCAAAGGGTTTCGAGGAGATGGTGCTGAGGTGCCTGGACGAGGATCCTCAGAGGAGGCCCAGCGCCGCCGAGCTGCTCGTCGGAGAGGTTTTCCCGGCGGTTAGGGTGCCGTCGCTTACTCGTGAGCTTGGGATGCTTTACAACTCTATTCGTGTGAGTAGGGTCCTCGTTGAAGAAGGCTATAATTAGTTAGGAACTCTTTGGGTAATAATAAGTACAGTACAGTGCTGTGATGATTCGTTTCGTTTTGCGTTTTGCATGTACGAAAGCTTGGATTGGATATTAAATGTTCGACTCTTCATGCAATACTAACAGTTGTTACGTAAGAATGTAAGTCTGTCTCTAATGGGCATTCTGCCAAACACCTTGCACGCGTCACCATTTCAACATAGTGAATGGAACGTATATCTGAACAAAGAGTTGCCCACATTCAAACTCAACCAAGATTCAAACTTTATCACCCACCCAAACTTTGCCCAGCATACGAAATGAGTACACAAATGGGAAAGCATACTCAATATATGTTGGTATTATACTAGCAAAAGTTCCCACACTGTTGATATTTTTCTTACATGTTTTTCAACGTCACAGCTGATATTTCTCTCTCTTGAACTTCTCTCGCCTCAACGTTGCAAACCCTAGACAGCGCCGCCAAACTTTCAACTCATCGCCGATTCCCACCAGTTCTCACGTGAAATCCGGCTGTTCTGCGCGTATCTCGGCGGCAGCCGCGGACCTTCCGCCGCCGGGGTCAGACGGCGGTGGACGGACCACATCAGCGTCGTCCTTCATCGTCTGTCTCTACCATCGCCGTATCCGACCGCGGCTGTCTCACGAGGTCGGCCGGTGGTAGTGCTTCGCTCGCCGTCTTTCATTGCCGCTCACCATCACAGACACGATGTCGTCTTCGTCTGCCATGTGTGGCTCCACAACATCGTCGTCATCCACTGATTTCTTAGGCTCCAACCCTTGCCCCAACTTGATATCCCTGAACCACGACTACCCGACATTCGAGAACAGGTTTGACACTCCGGGGTTCGTATCCCTGATGCAGCGCGTGCAAGGTGGTCTGCCGCCTAGTGTGAATGCCCAAATTACCACGCCTATCGTCCACGCACCCCACAATCATCGCAGCCGCCTCACAGATGCAATACTGCCACTGCGCGACTCATCGACCTCCACCACTTTTCAGCGCGCGGGGACTCCACCTCCGCCACGGGACTTAACCATTGGGACGGATACTTCAATGGATGGGTCGAACTCAGCGGAGGAATCTGAACGTATCTTATCGTCTGCCGCCGCGACTTCTGCTCAGAACAACATGAAAAATACTTACAGGGTTAGGTCGCCACCACCGAAGACAACTGATAAAGAGCAGCCTAAGAGGCCAACACCTCCATCCTTCTCTGACGTTGTCCAGGGAGTCACGTCGAACACTACTGGTTCGGGACTAAGGAACCCTAATAGAGTCCAATTGCAATACACACCACCACACCTAATTGACGGTGATGTTGTCGTAAAGCTGTCTTGGGAGACTGCGACCAAAGGTTTTGCTCGGTGGAACCACACATTAGTCGGCTACTTCTTGGGTCGTAAGCCGTACTACCCCTTGATCGAACGGTTTTTTCGTTCACTTTGGCCGGAGCTAGCTGAGGTGAGATCAACTTCCTCGGGTTTTTTCAAGCTGCGTTTCAACACGGCTGAGGCAATGAACGGAGCACTTGAGGGCGGTCCTTGGCTATATCAAGGACAGCCCCTTTTTCTTCAGATCTGGCGGCCTGGGATGACGCTTGAGAAACAGGAACATCTAGAGGTCCCGACCTGGGTTCGACTCCGTAATATTCCTTCGGAATTTTGGACGGCCGAAGGCTTGGGTCCCATTGCAAGTGCCATAGGAAAGCCCCTATTTCCTGATACAATGACTTTGAGCATGGAAAGGATTGACTACGCCCGTGTGTGTGTAATGAAGAAACTATCTGAACCATATTTGGACCGCTTTACAATCTGCTTGTCATCGCCGAATGGAGAAAATGCGGGATCCATTAGTATTAAAGTTGAGTACGAGTGGCGACCTGTGCCGTGTGAATTCTGTTCATCGTCATCCCACGGGAAACACAGCTGCCCCAATAAGCGAGCAAGCCCTCGGCACCACCGCGCCGAAATTCCTACTGTAGCAGCCCCGCCACCTCGCCGAGAACGGCGACCTGTCCGTAAGGAGCGGATCCGTGAGCCGGCAAAGAAGATAGCTGAGGGACGAACATCAGAAATTGTGCCACAACTAAATCACCAGAAACGGCTAAAGGAGACTAGGACTGCCCCTCTAAACAATGCGACAAATGCCTTTGCCATTCTCCAAGATATCGATGAGGAAAATCTCGCGTTGACGATAAATAATGAGACTAGCGCAGCATCGGCTGGCCTGCGGGATGAACAACTACCTACCGCCAATGCAGCGACGATTCCTCCCAACACATTTGCTATCATTAGCAACGTATCTGATGATGGAAACAACCAACTTCAGGGCCCTAAGAGCGCAGCCCCGCCACTGGTTTCCCCATGATACCTACAGCCGTCTGGAATGTTCGTGGGCTCAACAAGAGAGACCACTGTCATGCGGTCGGGGACCTCATTGGACGTCACGGTATACGGCTTATTGGACTTCTTGAAACACGTGTTTCTGTTCAGAACGCAGACTTCATCGCTAATGGTATTCGGCAATGGTCCTGGTTTTTTGATTATGATACGGGACCGGGTAAGCGTATTTGGCTGGGGTGGGACGCCCGCTACGTTACGGTAACAGTCATTGGGACAACTACACAAGCTGTTCATTGCAAGGTTTTCTCATTGGACTCGCGAGCTGACATTTTTATTTCCTTCGTCTACGGCCTGAACAGAAGGGAGGAGCGTCGCGACCTTTGGGAAAATCTGGTAAGCATATCCCAAGATCGGATTAATGACGCCTGGCTGGTTATGGGCGATTTTAATGCCATCCTCGGACCACATGATGCGCGCGGAGGGGCACCACAAAGATCTGACTACGAGGATATGCGCCAATGCTTTACACAGGCTGATCTCGAACCCCTACCTGCGACGGGTCAGCCCTATACTTGGTTCAACCAAAGGAGTGGGGATGCGGGAATATGGCGACGCTTAGATCGAATGGCTGCAAATCCGACTTGGTTATCTCGATATGAGCATACTCGGTATAGGAGCGAGCTGCCATACACATCTGATCATTCGCCCCTAATCTTGGAAACTCACGAAAGTGCCACGCCCAGGAACACATGCTTTCGCTTCGACAATTTTCTCACTCGCGACCCGGCGTTTCTGAAGACTGTCGAAGACACATGGAACTCTCATATCAGTGGCGTACCCATGTACTCCATCGTTCAACGGTTGAAAAAACTCAAGGGACCCTTTCGCACATTACGACGTGCAAAAGGCATCTTACACCATAATGTTGTTCAGGCGAAGGAATTCCTCGAGCTCGCCCAACAGTTTACTGCGTCTCACCCCTATGAAGCCCGCTTCTATCAGCTGGAAAGACTATCTCGACACTTGTACAATAAGGCAGTGGAAATGGAATATGAGGCCATGCGACAGAGAGCAAAGATGATGTGGCTAAAAGACGGAGACCGTTGTACAGCCTATTTCTTCAAAAAGGTCACCATGAGACGTGTAGCTAACCGTATTCTCTCACTTGAGGACGACGCGGGCAACTTACACGAAGGGGAAAGTGCTGTTTCAGCTGTTCTGACAAGCTATTTCAAGGACCTTTTAGGGCGCTCCTCCCATTTGCCTACATCAGGAACGCCCGATGTTCAGGACTTCGTCTCACGAACCCTTTCTCCTGAGGCAGCTACGGACTTAATACGGCCCTTTTCAGACAACGAGATCAAACACGCCTTTTTCTCCATCGCTGATGATAAGGCACCGGGTCCTGATGGCTTCACGGCAGCTTTTTACAAAGCTGCATGGGGAATAATAGGGCCACAAATAACCTTCGCTGTTAAAGAATTCTTTCGAACAGGGCAACTGCTGAAGGAAATCAATAGCACATTTATCACCCTTATTCCAAAGGTGCCGACACCCGCACGGCCGTCAGACTTCCGCCCTATCTCTTGTTGCAACGTTCTTTACAAGGCGATCTCCAAGGTGCTAGCAAATCGACTCAGACCCTTCCTCTCTGACCTAGTCGACATTACACAAACGGCTTTCATACCAGGACGGCATATCAGTGATAACATTCTTCTTGCTCAGGAGATTTGTTCTGGTTATAAGAGTATACAGTTGCCCGGCAGATTAACGCTTAAGGTCGATCTTGCGAAGGCATACGACAGAGTCGAATGGGACTTCATCCTAGCAACCATGGCAGCGATGCAATTTCCGGCTCAGTTCATCCGTTGGGTCCGCGAGTGTATCACGACAACGCACTTCTCACTCAACATAAATGGCCGCGCGGAGGGCTTTTTTAAAGGGCGACGAGGCCTTCGGCAGGGCGACCCGATTTCTCCGTACCTTTTCACGTTGGTTTTGGAAGTTCTTCAGGGCATCCTTGCGAGGAAGATCCGACTCGATGAGCGATTCCATTTTCATTGGCGTTGCGTAGAAATTTCTCTTTTCATGTTGACATTCGCCGACGACCTTTTACTCTTCTCTCATGCTGATACCCATTCGGCCTCGGTCCTTCGTGAGGGTTTGGACGATTTCGCTGAACTGTCTGGTCTCCACGCTAACCCGTCTAAAAGCACGATGTTCCTCTCTAAGAGAGCGGCAGGCTTAAGCGCTGCCATCTCGGGAATTATGGGGTTTGAAGAGGGCCAGCTTCCGGTCAGATACTTGGGTGTTCCGCTGATAACGGGGCGACTCACGATTACCGATTGTGCACCACTCCTTGAAAGGATTGATAGGCGACTGGGCTCTTGGCTAAATCAATCTCTTTCATATGCCGGAAGGGTGCAATTAATCAAATCTGTCCTCCTCGCTTTTCATTCATATTGGTCAAGTGTATTTCTACTACCTAAGGGCATCATCGGGGAGATAGAAAAGCGCATCCGCAGATTTTTGTGGGCTGGGACGTCGGCGAACGTCGCCTGGGCTGATATTTGCCTCCCGGTAGTTGAGGGAGGCCTTGGAATTCGGGCAATTGCAGATGACAACAAAGCTCTGTTAATGAAACACCTGTGGAGCCTGATTACCCGCGACCCTAACTCTGTTTGGGTGCGATGGCTGCTGTATACACGGCTGTCAACTCGCTCGTTTTGGACAGTTAGCGCATCATCGCGGGCAGCTTGGAGCTGGAGGAAACTACTACAGCTACGTCCCCTTTTAAGGTCCTTAGTGGACTTTCGCGTTGGTGATGGGCGGACCATTCAGCTGTGGCAGGATCCCTGGCTAGGGGAGATCCCGCTCATCGAACGTTTCCCAAGGGGACCTATTGCCATGGGACTATCTCATGATACCCGACTGAGTGCGGTAATCAACCAAGCGGGGTGGGAGTGGCCCGCTCAAAATACGGCCGAATTCCGTGAGTTTTCGGGTCAGCTTCCGCAAATCCACCCAACGGAACAAGATTCGTTTTTATGGAAGGGGACTGCTGACGGTCGATATTCTGCACGCGCTGTCAAGGATGCTATCCGCCCTCACCGCGATCCGGTACCTTGGGCTGAACTGTTTGGTGGTATCTTGCAAATCCCTCGGCACGACTTTATCCTTTGGCTTGCCATTCGGGAACGGTTAGCCACGAGAGATAAGGTGTGGATTGCCACACGCGCAAACTCCACGGCTTGCCTCCTCTGTGACGGAGGGGTCGAAACTACTAACCATATATTTTTTGAGTGTCCCTTTTCTGTACAGTGTCGACATGTGCTTAAACAAAAGACACGGTTTGCTTGGCCTTATCAAGATTGGCGTACAGGAATCCAATGGGCTGCACTTAAGTGGCGTGGCAAACACCTACACCACCAGGCATATCGCCACCTTCTTTCGTCCCTCATCTACCACATTTGGGCTGAACGGAATCATCGATGGCATGACGGCACAAGGCGCACGCCAGAGGCAATTACGAAGCTCATCCTTGATATGATTCACCTTTACCTGTCTGCACTGCCCGCCAAGTACGACCTTCAATATCGAGGATTACGTCGCATGTGGCACATCGCCTGGTAGCTTTATTCTCTGGGGGCTGAATGGGTCTGGGGCTGAAGGCTACTGATGTTGCGCTGTCATGTCCCGTGGCTGTTTTTTTTTCTGTCCCTAGCTTGTTCGTTGTTTACTTTTGGAGATTTGTTGTGTTTGGTGCGGCATGAATTCTCATGCACGCTGTTGTATCATTTCGACTCTCTTTCCTTTTATTTTAGTGACCCTTTTTCCAAAAAAAAAAATATATGTTGGTATTTTTTTTTTCTGGTGGGAATATTTATTAATTAGGAGAAATATTATATATATTATATATTATGAAACATATTAAGAGAAGATAATAGAAAAATAATAGAATATAAGAGAGAAGTTTTTTAATTTTTATTACACATCCTCAAGTATATTACAATGATGGCTATTTATAGATCTCATAAGCATCTAGATATTCAACATTCAAATCATATATTCAATATTCAAATTCAATATTCAAATTCTATAGTTATTCAATATTCAGGCCATCTAAAAAATTCAATATTCAAATTTAGTGATCCATATTATTCAATAATTTTATTATTCAAATATGGAAAAACACATATTATGTTTAACACCCCCTCTTAATATGTGATTTTCAAAATCCTCTTGAACTTCTCAAGTTTTTCGATAGTTACCGCATTCGTGAGAAAGTCTGCGACTTGATCGTTTGTGTTGACAAACTCCATGTGAACTTCTTCATTTGTCATCACGGATGTAATGATGTCGGAGTTCGATATGTTTCGACCTTGCATGAAAAACCGGATTTTTAGTCA
Source organism: Craterostigma plantagineum (assembly GCA_027422505.1). Lineage (NCBI taxonomy): Eukaryota > Viridiplantae > Streptophyta > Magnoliopsida > Lamiales > Linderniaceae > Craterostigma > Craterostigma plantagineum. The sequence continues at coordinate 45,576 of JAPQWV010000687.1, read as the reverse complement.
TAGCAATAATTGACATATTATCACAGAAGAGTGTAGTCGGCTTCTGCTGTTTTTGAGATCTTCAAGAATTCTTCTTATCCAAACCGCTTCACACGCTGCATCTGTGGTTGCAATATGTTCGGCTTCACTTCATGATAATGCATCCGTTTCCTGCTTTTTAGAACACCAAGCAACCACTTTTGTTCCGAGACAGAACACATATCCGGAAGTGCTCTTACGGTCGTCTAATGAACCGGCCCAATCGCTATCAGTGAAACCAATTAGCATATTGCCTTCTTTTTTTCCATAGAGAATCCTGTGTTTTTTAGTACCTTTGATGTATCTCAAGATTCTTTTTGCCGAGGTAAGATGAAGTTTGCTCGGTTTACTCATGTATCGAGAAACATAACTTACCGAGTGAATAATATCTGGTCTCGTATTGGTGAGGTAGATCAATGATCCTACAAGACTTCGATACGTTCCTGCATCGATTTTTTCCGCACCATCATTTTGCTGCAACTTCTCGTTCGAGGCAATAGGAGTGTTCACCGTTTTGCTATTCTGCATATTAAATATCTTCAACAAATTGTCAACATTTTTTTCTTGAGAAATAAATAACTTCCCTTTCGATTGTTTTCTTGAATTCCGAGAAAATATTTTAGAAGTCCCAAATCTGTCATCTCGAATTCTTGCACCATATGCTTCTTAAATTCTTTAGTCAACCCGGAGTAGTGCCAAGATGAATAATATCATCAACGTAACGGCACATGATCAAAAAATCTGTTATACCAGACGTTTTAATATAGAGAGATGGCTCACTGGGGCTTCGTCGAAATCCTTCTCGAAATAAAGCCGGTCGATTTTGTTGTTCCATGCTCTAGGTGTTTGCTTTAAGCCATAAAGAGCTTTTTTAACCGATATACCTTTCTCAGATTTTTCGATGATCTCAAATCCTTGTGGCTGTTGAACATAAACTTCTTCTTCGAGATTGCCATTGAGAAATGTTGATTTACGTCCAACTGGTACACGCTAAGCTCCAATTGGGTTGCGAGCGCAAGGACTATTCGAATGGTCTCCATGCGAGCAACTGGGGCGAATGTCTCGTTGAAGTCGATTCCGGGCTGCTGAGAATAGCCTTTTGCAACCAATCTCGCCTTATGTTTTTTAATGGAACCATCTTCGTCGAGCTTTGTTTTGAACACCCATTTTAGACCGATGACTTCTTTTCCCTGTGGCAAGTCAACGAGCTCCCAAGTGCCATTTTTCTCGATGGCGTTTATTTCTTCTTGCAGCGTTTCTCCAAACTTTTTCCTTAGACGCTTCTTCAAAATTCTGAGGCTCACAAGCAAAGAAGGCAAAATCACAATTCTCATAAATGTCTTGTAGTGATCGTACCTTTATTGGAGGTGATTCCGGATCAGAATTGTCTTCAGATATATAGGTAGATCTTGGAGAACTTTCTGGCGTAGGTGGTGCAGCTTGATTCTATGGTGGTTGTTCTTCTTGTCGTGGTACCGACTGTGATAACTCTGACGGTAGAAATGGTTCTTGAGAGAGTTTTCATCCCATTTCCAAGCTGCATGCTCATCAAAGATAACGTCTCTTGACACCACAAGTTTGTTAGTCTTTGGATTAAAAAGTTATATCCCTTAGACTCATCGTTGTAGCCAACAAAGATGAGTTTCTCGCCTTTTGTGTCATACTTATCTCGGTTTGGGATTGTGATAAACGTATTTTAATACGTTTATTGTTATGTTTATTTGGGTTATAATAGGAAAATTTTGATCATTCTATGCATTTCTTGGCTCTATTTACACCCATTTAAATATTACAGGACCTTCAATTGATTATCGTGGAAAAAGGAACGAAAACGAGGCGAAAACGACGCGAAAATGGCAAAATATGAAGGTGTCAGGAGCACGTCACGGCCGTGACTACACTCGCAAGAAGCCGTGAACCCTGGCAGTAAGTCTTTAATACAGAAACTGCACGGTTCACGGCCGTGAAGGCTCAAGCGAGAAACCGTGAAGTCGGGCAGTAAGCACAAGAATGAAGTTCACGGCCATGAATCTCTTGCAGGAGACCGTGAACATCGGCAGAGAGTTGGAGTAGGTCAAGTCACGGCCGTGAACTCCTTTGTACGCAGCCGTGAACGTGGGCAGTAGCTGAAAATCATATGTCACGGCCGTGAGTCATGACGCCCTAAGCCGTGACAACAGGCAGTAGCTCAAGATTTTAAAGTCACGGCCGTGAATATTTGTGTACGAGGCCGTGAACTTGGACAGAGAGCGAAGTGGAGAAATCATCGGGTGTCACGGCCGTGACACCTCATGCAAGAGGCCGTGACCTGTACCAGAAAGTCAATATTTAGGGTTTAAGCCTCCGTCACGGCCGTGAATCCTGTTGCACGTGGCCGTGACTCATGCCAGAAAGTCAAGAAATAGGGTTTATAGCCGCCGTCACGGCCGTGAAGGCCCGTTATGAAGCCGTGAATGTGCCAAATTTCAAGGTTTTGGCCCATTTTCGAAGGATAAAAGGGAAACCCTCCTTAGAACTAGAACTTAACTTGATAGGGACGAAAAACTGAGAGCAAGGAGTGAAGGAAGAACACTAGAAGCAGTCCCGTGATTCGGAGGAGCTCAAGGGACGATCCGACGACGAAGTTTTTATGGAAGACGCCATATTCTCAAGGAACGAGAGCTCCACCTCGGAGACGCCATATTCACTTCTTAGGGAAGTTTTTATGAGTTCTCTACCTTCGTTACCTTTAAATCTCGTTGTTGTGACGTTTAATATGAGTAGCTAATCCTCTTGTGTGTTCGGGAGTAGATGAACGTTGGGTTATGTCGTAGTTAAGGCGTAAGATAATCGTGAACACGTGTATTCGACTATTTATCGTTCTATGATATTGTTTCTTCGTATCAATATGTCTATGTGTTGATATGAATGTGTGATATATCGTTTAGGGCGACAGCTAAATAACGATTAGGCCGTTTATAGACGTTAGGATTCGAGTATAGGGCGACAGCAAATACTCGATCCTCGCAATCTAGTAATCGCTGAACTTAGATCCCCACGAACGTTTAGGGCGACAGCAAATCCGTGAGTGGGTAGGAAATTACTGCGATTTAGTCGATAATCACGTCGGAGCGATACTCTGTAGCCTTAGCCGACAACACCCTTCGGGATTCGAACCTCGAACACATATTTGTCACCTCTGTCACTCTTACTATTTCTAGTTGTGCCTCCTTGTCTTCCAATACTTTAAGTTGCTTTGTTAAATTAGTTCATAGTATAAACAAATCCTGTTATTTTATTTAGGTTAAATATCGAATCGATAGGTCAATACTAGTAATCAATTTATTCCTCGTGTTCGATACTCGGATATTCACTATAGCTATATTACAAACGATAGGTACACTGCCTATCGCGCGTGATTCTAGTTATAATATATTCGTTTAAATTATTACTTGACGTACTCGCACAAACATTTATTTAAACATACACGCACGCGATCAAGTTTTTATTAGTGAAGGAAGAACACTAGAAGCAGTCCCGTGATTCGGAGGAGCTCAAGGGACGATCCGACGACGAAGCTACGCTCATACGATCGAGGAACGAGAGCTCCACCTCGGAAACGCCATATTCACTTCTTAGGGAAGTTTTTATGAGTTCTCTACCTTCGTTACCTTTAAATCTCGTTGTTGTGACGTTTAATATGAGTAGCTAATCCTCTTGTGTGTTCGGGAGTAGATGAACGTTGGGTTATGTCGTAGTTAAGGCGTAAGATAATCGTGAACACGTGTATTCGACTATTTATCGTTCTATGATATTGTTTCTTCGTATCAATATGTCTATGTGTTGATATGAATGTGTGATATATCGTTTAGGGCGACAGCTAAATAACGATTAGGCCGTTTATAGACGTTAGGATTCGAGTATAGGGCGACAGCAAATACTCGATCCTCGCAATCTAGTAATCGCTGAACTTAGATCCCCACGAACGTTTAGGGCGACAGCAAATCCGTGAGTGGGTAGGAAATTACTGCGATTTAGTCGATAATCACGTCGGAGCGATACTCTGTAGCCTTAGCCGACAACACCCTTCGGGATTCGAACCTCGAACACATATTTGTCACCTCTGTCACTCTTACTATTTCTAGTTGTGCCTCCTTGTCTTCCAATACTTTAAGTTGCTTTGTTAAATTAGTTCATAGTATAAACAAATCCTGTTATTTTATTTAGGTTAAATATCGAATCGATAGGTCAATACTAGTAATCAATTTATTCCTCGTGTTCGATACTCGGATATTCACTATAGCTATATTACAAACGATAGGTACACTGCCTATCGCGCGTGATTCTAGTTATAATATATTCGTTTAAATTATTACTTGACGTACTCGCACAAACATTTATTTAAACATACACGCACGCGATCAAGTTTTTATTAGTGAAGGAAGAACACTAGAAGCAGTCCCGTGATTCGGAGGAGCTCAAGGGACGATCCGACGACGAAGCTACGCTCATACGATCGAGGAACGAGAGCTCCACCTCGGAAACGCCATATTCACTTCTTAGGGAAGTTTTTATGAGTTCTCTACCTTCGTTACCTTTAAATCTCGTTGTTGTGACGTTTAATATGAGTAGCTAATCCTCTTGTGTGTTCGGGAGTAGATGAACGTTGGTTATGTCGTAGTTAAGGCGTAAGATAATCGTGAACACGTGTATTCGACTATTTATCGTTCTATGATATTGTTTCTTCGTATCAATATGTCTATGTGTTGATATGAATGTGTGATATATCGTTTAGGGCGACAGCTAAATAACGATTAGGCCGTTTATAGACGTTAGGATTCGAGTATAGGGCGACAGCAAATACTCGATCCTCGCAATCTAGTAATCGCTGAACTTAGATCCCCACGAACGTTTAGGGCGACAGCAAATCCGTGAGTGGGTAGGAAATTACTGCGATTTAGTCGATAATCACGTCGGAGCGATACTCTGTAGCCTTAGCCGACAACACCCTTCGGGATTCGAACCTCGAACACATATTTGTCACCTCTGTCACTCTTACTATTTCTAGTTGTGCCTCCTTGTCTTCCAATACTTTAAGTTGCTTTGTTAAATTAGTTCATAGTATAAACAAATCCTGTTATTTTATTTAGGTTAAATATCGAATCGATAGGTCAATACTAGTAATCAATTTATTCCTCGTGTTCGATACTCGGATATTCACTATAGCTATATTACAAACGATAGGTACACTGCCTATCGCGCGTGATTCTAGTTATAATATATTCGTTTAAATTATTACTTGACGTACTCGCACAAACATTTATTTAAACATACACGCACGCGATCAAGTTTTTGGCGCCGTTGCCGGGGAATAGATTGATATTAGGAACACCCTAGTTCGGTAATTTAGCCATTTTATTTTACATTTTCTCAATTTTTCGTTAATTGCGTTATTTGTTTCCTACATTATTAGTCCGTCACCTTGTCAACATATTTATCTAGATCTTCGCTAATTTTCAGTTTCGCTCATTGAAGGTACTGTTTGATAGTGGATGACCCGAAGCCACCCTTCAGGTCCCATTGTTGAGGAAGATCCAGATTTCGAGCGAAAGTTACGAAGGCAGCTCAGATACAATTCAGAAGGTACGGCTAGTAATTATCAGGAAGCGCTGGTTAGCTACTCGGAGGACAACTCTCAGGAGTCGGCAGACAATTCTCGAACAGAGACGTTCAAAGACAATCGAGAGACAGAAATCGATATGGCTGAACGCAGAGTACCGGTCCACCAGGACCAAGAAGAGGAACAATCCCTACAGGACCTACTCAAGAGCGCCTCCCTCGGCGGAACTGAATCGGCGATTGTTATTCCTCCAATCGCGAACAACGATTTTGAGCTGAAGCATGCTTGGCTTCAGATGATCTTTCAGACGGCCCAATTTGAGGGGAACCCTGATGATGATCCGTACTCTCACTTGAAGGCATTCCTGACAGTAACAGACACCATCAAGATCAATGGGGTCCCGAGTGACGCGATTAAGCTAATGTTGTTTCCATTTTCACTCAAGTACAGGGCGAAGGACTGGTTGGAGATGCTACCGCCCAGATCAATCACTACTTGGGAAGAACTGAGAGCAGCATTCATCGGCCATTACTTCCCACTGTCAAAGGTATTGCGACTGAAGACGGAAATATCTCTTTTTCATCAGAAGGATTCGGAGAATCTTTACGAGGTGTGGGAGCGATACAAGGCGCTACTGAAGAGGTGCCCGCAGCACGGGATGTCGAAGGCAGCCCAGATAAACCGATTTCACGAGGGGCTCAACGATCAGACTGTCCACATGTTAGACGGAGCCGCAGGAGGAGGGCTCGTGAAGCTCAATGCGACCGAGGCTTGGAACCTGATCGAGGATTACTCAAGAAACAGCTTCATGAGGGGTAACACGAGGATCAAGACGCCAGGCGTGTTCGGAGTTAGCGAGGAGACGGCCACGAATGCCAAATTCGAAGCGCTCCAGCAACAAATTGCTGCAACAAACTCTCAGTTGCAGACAGTCATTGGCGCACTCCTACCGAAATCCGGGCAGACACAGCCTGTGAACGCCGTGGCGACCACCGCACCGACGCAGCATACGCCATACATACCCTTGTGCGGGATTTGTGGAGCAGCCCACGAGACCTCAGAATGCCAACTTGGGCAGCCGCTGGAGCACGTGGACTATATGGGCAATTACCAAGGTGGCCAGCGAAACTTCCAGCCTCGAGCACATCCAAACTTGGCGTATGGGAATCAAAACCACCAGGGGCAAGGACCGCCAGGATTTCAGCCTAGACCATCCGGTTTCCAAAACGGGGCGCCACGTCAATATCAGAATGCACCCGCCGGAGGATCTGAGGATATGAGGGAAATGAAGGATATGATGAAGACACTCCTCACCAATTTCAGCCAAACCACCGCAGCCCATGAGAGCCGAATGACGAAGATGGAGGAGTACATGGAGGCGAACGACGTGCGTGCCCAGAACACGGACGCCTCACTCAAGAAGTTGGAGCAACAGGTGGGGCAGATGGCGAAGCAATTGGCGGGGCGTCCTCAGGGCTCACTCCCAAGCTACACCGAACCGAATCCAAAGGAGTACTGCAAGGCGGTGACTCTGAGGAATGGACGAGAACTGCAAGAAGTGCCCGCCAAGAAGAAGACCAAGGAGAACGCCAACTTCGAGAGCCACGATGAGCCCGAAGTGGAGGAGATCAGAGGCGATGATATCGAAAAGGCTGAAGCTGAGAAGGAAAAGGTCGAGCCTGAGAAAGAAAAGGCGAAGGAGATCGAGCGGCCGCCGGTGAAGCCATACCAGCCGAAGATTCCTTACCCGGCTCGACTGAAGAAGGACAAAGACGAGGCACAATTTGGTAAATTTATGGGTATGTGTAAGGAACTGCATATTAACCTACCTTTTGTTGAAGCCATTACGCAGATGCCCAGCTTCGCCAAGTTTTTGAAGGACCTATTGACGAACAGGAGGAAACTCGAACATGTTTCCACGGTGTGCTTAAGAGGGGAATGCTCGGCGATACTTCAAAATAAGATGCCGAAGAAGCTCAAAGACCCAGGGAGTTTTACGATTCCCTGTCTTATAGGAGACTTAGTTGTTGAACGCGCTTTAGCTGATCTAGGAGCTAGCATAAATTTAATGCCGTATTCCATGTTTAAGCGCTTAGGACTAGGTGAACCACGACCTACTAGGATGAGTCTTCAATTAGCTGATCGTTCGTTAAAATACCCTAGGGGTGTCATTGAGGATGTCCTAGTAAAGGTAGGTAAATTTGTGATTCCCGCCGACTTTGTTATCTTAGACATGGAGGAGGATGAGAACGTTCCATTGATTCTAGGTAGACCATTTTTAGCTACCGGTGAAACTATGATAGATGTTAGAAATGGGACGTTAACTTTGACGGTAGACGGTGAAAAAGTTACGTTCAATATGGCTGAGTCGATGAAGAATACTAATGAGCATGATGATAAGTGCTACTACTTAGACGCTGTTGAGCATGATTTTTTCTTTTCTGTACAAGGTCTATCACAGTTCCCCTACGAGCAGGATACACAGAAAATTTTGGCAATTAACGAGTGTGGGGAGGAAGTCGACGAGCCCATCATAGCTATCGACGAGAGTAGCGAAGAAGACAAGGAAAAGAGCTCGGTCGAGGAACCACCCGTCCTAGAATTGAAGCCGTTACCTGACCACCTCGAGTATGCGTTTCTTGGAAATAATGGAGGGCTACCAGTCATCATTTCATCGAGTCTCGACGACGGACAGAAGGGCCAGCTTTTGGAAGTGTTGAGAGCACACAAGAAGGCATTGGCGTGGAAGTTATCCGACATCAGAGGGATCAGTCCGAGCTACTGTACGCATAAGATCCTGATGGAGGACGAGTTTAAGCCAGTCGCCCAACGTCAAAGGCGACTCAATCCGAATATGAAAGATGTCGTGAAGAAAGAGGTTATCAAGCTATTAGACGCGGGGATGATCTACCCTATCTCAGATAGCGCTTGGGTAAGTCCGGTCCAAGTGGTCCCGAAGAAGGGAGGAATGACGGTCGTCACTAACGATAAGAATGAATTGATTCCAACAAGGACCGTTACTGGGTGGCGTGTGTGCATCGACTACAGAAAATTAAACGACGCCACGAGAAAGGACCATTTCCCCTTACCATTTATTGATCAAATGCTAGAAAAATTATCTGGTCATTCATTTTATTGCTTTCTTGATGGTCTTTCAGGATATCTGCAGATTCCCATTGCACCTGAGGACCAGGAGAAGACCACATTCACTTGTCCCTTCGGTACGTTTGCGTATCGAAGGATGCCATTCGGTCTATGCAACGCTCCGGCCACCTTCCAGCGATGTATGATGGCAATATTCGACGAGTTGGTAGGTGAGGTAATGGAGGTGTTTATGGATGATTTTTCGGTATTTGGGTCGTCGTTTGATGTATGCCTTGCTAATCTGAAGCTTGTACTCGCACGCTGCGAAGAAACGAACTTGGCACTTAATTGGGAGAAGTGTCATTTCATGGTTCGAGAGGGTATAGTTCTGGGCCATAAGATTTCCTCTAAAGGAATCGAAGTGGACCGAGCTAAATTAGAGACAATAGAAAAATTACCTGTCCCCTCGAACGTGAGATCAATTAGGAGTTTTCTAGGACATGCTGGCTTTTATCGTAGGTTCATTAAGGATTTTTCTAAAATTGCTCGACCCATGTCTAGATTACTTGAGAAAGATGCTCCGTTTGATTTTAACGATGAATGTTTGCATGCCTTTAATTTGCTTAAGGAGCGATTGATCGCAGCACCTATCATGGTCGCCCCTGACTGGGGGCTGCCCTTTGAACTGATGTGCGATGCTAGTGACTATGCAGTTGGGGCCGTGCTAGGGCAGCGTAAGGACAACCATTTCAGGCCGATATATTACGCGAGTAAGACGCTAGACGCAGCCCAAGCTAATTACACGACCACCGAAAAGGAGCTGTTGGCTGTCGTGTTTGCTTTCGACAAGTTCAGGTCATATCTTATCCTATCCAAAGTTATTGTTTTTACTGACCATTCTGCTCTTAAGTACTTGTTAGCAAAGCCCGACGCCAAGCCACGGCTGATCAGATGGATCCTATTACTGCAAGAGTTCGATATTGAGATTCGGGATAAGAAAGGTGCGGAGAACCTAGCGGCGGACCACCTCTCTCGACTGGAGGAGTCCGAAATATACCACAAGGACGGAAAGCCGATACAAGATAGGTTCCCAGACGAGCATCTTTACTCAATACAGGTGGTAAGTGACAACACTCCCTGGTTTGCAGATTACGCTAACTATCTTGTTGCGAGGGTTCTACCAAAGGGATACACAAGTCAGCAAAAGAAGAAATTCTTTTCTGACTTGAAGTATTACTTTTGGGAAGATCCATATCTGTTCAGGCGATGTGCAGACCAGATGATACGACGATGTGTTGCTCCCCCTGAGACGACGAAGATTCTAGGGCATTGCCATAGCGGACCTACTGGAGGGCATTATGCAGCCAATCGAACAGTTCAGAAGGTACTGGAAAGCGGGTTTTATTGGCCAACGATTTTCAAAGACGCCCAACGGTATGTTGACATTTGTGATCAATGTCAGCGCACAGGTAATATCTCAAAACGTGATGAAATGCCTCAAAATTTTATTCTAGTGTCTGAGATTTTCGATGTTTGGGGTATAGATTTCATGGGCCCGTTTCCTAGTTCGTATAATAATAAGTACATTCTGGTTGCTGTAGACTATGTGTCTAAGTGGGCCGAGGCGCAAGCTTTACCCACGAACGATGCTAGGGTTGTTGTGCGATTTTTACGAGCATTATTTTCACGATTTGGGGCACCTAGATGCATCATTAGCGATAGAGGCACCCATTTCTGTAACACCCAATTTGCACGTACCTTAGATCGTTATGGTGTTAGACACAGTCTGTCCACCCCTTATCACCCTCAGGCTAGCGGTCAGGTAGAAGTCGTGAACCGCGAGTTAAAACGTATTCTTGAGAAAACTATAGCTGGGAACCGTAAGGAGTGGGCTATTAAGCTTAATGACGCACTTTGGGCGTATAGAACCGCGTATAAGACACCAATAGGTACTACACCGTATAGATTGGTTTACGGGAAGGCATGCCACCTCCCCGTAGAAATCGAACATAAAGCCTATTGGGCAATTAAGTCATTGGATATGGATTTGGGGAAAGCCGGTGAAAAGCGGCAGCTCCAAATTAATGAGCTTGACGAGTGGCGATTATCAGCTTATGATAACGCCAGAATGTATAAGGAGCGTTCAAAAGTCTACCATGATAACAAACTTAGGCACATACGAGAATTTCAAGAAGGGGACCAAGTCCTCCTCTTTAATTCTCGACTTAGGCTTTTTCCTGGTAAGCTTAGGTCACGTTGGTCAGGACCGTTCACTGTTACTCGTGTTTTCTCATACGGTACTGTTGAGATTTCAGGTATGGGACAGGGTACTTTCAAGGTGAATGGGCACCGATTGAAGCATTATCATGGAGGCGAGGAAAATTTGAGCGATAAGGAGGTATTATACCTCGGTTTCAAGCCAGCATAAGAGCCTAGGAAGGACGTCAGGCTGAGACGTTAAAAGAAGCGCTCCTTGGGAGGCAACCCAGGTATTTCTATTTTGTGTTTTAGGTATATTCAAAAAAAAAAAAAAAAAAAAAAATCTAAAACTATATATATATATATATATTAAATTAAATAAAACAATAATAACAACAATAATAATAGTAATAGTTAATTAATAATAAGTTTATTACAAACATCGAAGATGGGTACAACGCAGGATCGAAAGATGAGATAGGAACATAGTTTTACTACAATAATGGTACAACACCATTACAACGTGTGAAAGACCAAGACAAAAGCAAATTAAAACTGCGAACAAAAGACAGAACAATAGTTTATTTTGCTTCATAAGGGCGGGTTACTCACAAGTGCACCTTGTGAGAACCCAACACACGAAAGCGAGTAAAACTGCGAACAAACCCACAAGAAGAGTGAAGTAGAGTGACAGCATATCTAAGTTGCGTCGAACCCTCACGTATTCTTCACTCTCATTCTCACGGTCTTGCTGCTGTCCCCAATACATAGTGGCTAGCTAACCCAGAAATTTCAAAAATAAGATTGTAAAGACGTAGGATGTATGGTAGATGATGCTATGGTGTTGTTCTCCCAATGTCTATTTATAGGCATGAATGGCACAAAAATATCATTATCATACCCAGCAAATCCCATAAATGATACAGACGAATTTTTGACTTGGATGATCTGACGCCGTGCGAGAAAGTGATATTTCGTTTGTCGATTATCAGATTTTTCCTTGCGCCGATCGTTCTCGAAAAATTCGTCGATTGCGTGTCAATCATAGTTAAAATATATATTATAATAATTATAATATATATATATTAAAAAAAAAAATTTAATTAAGTCACGGCAAAATATTCGCCAGTCACGGCCGCGAATTGGCCCAACCTTTGCTACTGTCCACATTCACGGCCATATGCTTAGACATTCACGGCCGTGAATCGTTGAGCAACAATCCAAGGCTGCCACTGCCTACATTCACGGCGTGTGACCTACTGAGTCGCGGCCGTGAACTTTTTATAACTCGTACACTGCCCGCAGTCACGGCTTGTGCATACATATTCACGGCCGTGACTACGGCAGGTTATATAAAAAAAAAAAAAAAACAAAAAAAAAAATAAAAAAAAAATAATAAAATAATAAAAAAAATGAGATAGTGTCACGGCCTGTTTCGAAAGAGTCACGGCCGTGACTGTGACGGGTTAAACCTACTGCCCGGTGTCACGGCCAGTGACTCCAGCAGTCACGGCCGTGACGCTCTAGGATGCAACTCACTACTCGAAGTCACGGCCAATAACTTAGATGTCACGGCCGTGACTTTGACGGGAAAATACCCTCTGCTCCTATTCACGGCCAGTGAATAAGTAGTCACGGCCGTGAACTGTTCGACTTAAACCTAGCATTCCGTCATTTTATCGTCATTTTCAACCTAAACAACGACCCCAAATCGAACATCTCGTCTCTTTCACTCCAAAATCATCGCATCTTGGGCCATTTCAGACGCTCGAATTTCCAACGAGCCCGCACAAAACGATTTACATCCAATTCAACGCAACTAAATCAAAGAGGTATGAGCTTTACATTGCGACTGCGGATATTTTCGACGATTTGGATCGTTTTCGTGTTTACATTGCCCTCTCAGTTCTAGTTTTATGCTATAAACGTGTTGGGCTTGAAGGATTTGTCGTTTTTATGCGTAAATTTCGCATTTGAGTGAGGAACCCTAATTTTAAAATTTGGGCCTTTTCGAATTTAGGCCAATGTGGTGTTGTCTTGTGCTTCTACGGTTGGACACATGATAATCATATCTTGGGAATGTTTAATTTGTTGATTTCATGCGTTAATTTTGATTTGGTTTGATGAACCCTAATGTCGAAATTTAGGGATTTTGGGAAATGTGGACGGAATTGAGTGCTGTTACGGGTTTATATAGCGTTGATTAATCGGTTGAAGTTGAAGAGTGCGCTTGATTGACCAAATATTGCAATTAGAAAGAGTAATTTAGTACGTCTATTATGTGTTCGACAAAATGCCGCTTGGAAATTGTATATGTTCTTGTTTTACGAATTGTGAATTTTGTCGTTACGTTGGTAGAGTCGAGCTGTGTTAATTATCATTTTCTCGCCAACTAACATTTGGACTTCTAGGTACCATGGGTAAAAGCAGAACCGCTGCAGGACGTGCTAACGATTCACCATCAACGAGTCGTCCACGTCGAGGCCAACGCACGACGACACTGCTAGAGGCTATGGGGCAGTTTGACGATGAGACACACCAGGCCCGTTACAACAGGCTAAAGAGCACGGAATTCATTCTGACTGATCAGATTGACCACGACACGCTGGAAAAATATCACATCGACCAGCAAGTGGCCGGCTACGCGTCCCTCAGCGGATGGCTCGACTTCTTCCACATTGACGAGCCGGCCTATAAGGAGCTAACCTTGGAGTTCTTATCCACCTACAATTTCAACGAGCACGGGCGTGACAAAATCACATTCAGGGCGTTTAATACAGAGCATACCGTCGATGAAGACGATATTTGCACGGCGCTTGGATTGAATGTACCAGACTTTGGAGAACAGGGCCAATACCCAGATGCATATTACAAGGAGTACCTTAGCTATCCGCCGCAGCGCCAGACCTATTGGGAGGAACTCGTGCGACCCGGCGAACCTGCCTTTAGTGTGAAGACCTCGAAGGCGTCTTCGCTCAGGAGCCCTGGTTTACGTTACATCCACCGGTTGCTTTCGACCTCGCTCACACCAAGGGGCGACTCGCACGGCGCGATTGGACTTCGCGATCTGTACTACTTGGTCAGGATGCAGCATGGTCAACTGGTGCACTTAGGATTGGGCATGGCACACGCCTTCAGTGCCCAGGCTGATGTTCGTAGTCACGGGAAGATCGCAGTGGGGCCGTTTATTACGAAGGTTATCAAGGGGATGAATTTGTGGCCAGCGAATCCACCAGAGATGACGATTGTGGGTGGGCGAAACCTGGTGAATGAGGACATGATGCTCAAGATGAAGATGCTGATCAAAGCGCCGAATTGGTCCCGTTCGAACAAGGTCTATGTTTGGCACGCAGTTTACCGTGGGCAGACGGACCTCGGTGAAGCATTCCCTGAGCCACTGGAAATTGAGGGTGTGGGGCCATTCCCCGTTCACCCAGACACTGCTGGCACTTCCCATTCCTCCGGCTACCACGAGGGGGAATCATCAGGGGTCGCTCCTTACGCGTCAGCCGCAGACCTTCACACACTGCGCGAGGACATGCTCCGCTATAATCAGGAGGCCATACAGCGTGACGAGGAGACACGACGCCGTCAGGACGAGTACGAGCGTCGCAACGAAGAAGCCCACCGACGCTACCGTGAGGAGCAACAACGATATGAGCTGGCCCTTCAGGCGATGGACGCCGCGATGAGACATACACAGGAGTCCGTTCGACTTGCTCAGGAATCGATGGCCCACCTTCGCCCGCGGCCACCATCGCCCCCACCACCACTTTAGTCTCGTTTATGTTATGTTTTCTATTAGTACTCTTTTGTGTTGGTCTAGTACTCATGTACTTGTGATGACTATGTCATATTTTGTTATCTTTTATTATTTCCTCCGTGCGTTTAATTTTCTTTTCAATGTTTTCAGGAAACGTGTCACAATTGACGCAACTACAACCCAAAATATTCACAATCAGTGAAGCAACCATGTTCAAACTATATCAAATGATGGAGGCAGGGCCACGCCAATTTTTCAGGGGAGTCACGTTCTTTTCAACTTCTTTTACCTTCCTGTTATTTATTTTCCACGTTGAGGACAACGTGAATCTTAAGTGTGGGGAGGGGGATTTGTGTTGGGAATTTTATTGAAAAGTTACGTGAAAATTTTTTTTTTAGGTGCCGTGGCTATTAAATCTATGAAAATATGGCATGATTGTTTGCGTTCATCTCAATGTGGATTGCATATTAGGGAGTCTAGTGAGCGATGAAAGACATGCATCAGTGATTTAATCTTTTCAGCATGAATAGATATAGTGTTGCTTTGAGAGATTCACACACATAACCCATGTTCCGTTGTGAGAGTTTGAGCTGACGAGCTTTTGCTCATTTTTCTTGGTTGTGTGAGTAGTGCATAATTTACGTCTCTCTAGAACTTGCTTGTTTGATACGCATTGAAATTGCTTATAGTATGTTTTGTATGAATATGACGAAGGCATTAGGAAATAAGTCCAAGGCCAAAGTTTCCAACCACGACTGATCACCGTAGTTAGCCACTTTGAGCCTAAGCCTATTTATTTCTTACACTTCGTATATCATAAGCCACTAACCTAAATTAGCCTCCAGAGATCATCTGAACCCGAGTTAAGCAGAAGTGAAAGTCGAATGTCAAAGTCGAAAAGCGTAGTCGGATGACGCCTCAAGACAGCGCCAAAAGCAGTCAAGAACCCCCTCTTCAATGGCGTAAGGGCAGCGCACCGCAATGCGAAAGGGTATTCAAAAAAAAAAAAAAAAAAAAGAAAGAAAGAGCGAAAGGAAATGTTGCGAAAAGAAAGAAAGAACCTTTCCTTCGATAATCTTCCAGTCTCGTGAATTCCACATCATCTATCATTTCGAGACTTGGGAGAAGAAAGGCTTAGTGGAACGCAGCAGAAATAAGAGAATATGAAGACGGCGTAATCAAAAGGGTTGATCCTGGCGCGCTTTAGACAATGACATGAAGACCGACACGACTGCTACTCATATGTGATCCCACTACCACCTCATTACTATCTGAACCCATTTAACCCGAAAAGACCTTCTGATTCATGCTAACTGCTTTAAGTTGTAGACGTGCGATTGACTAGCAAGCATATGGTAGAGACTGGATTATTGCATGAATTGAGCGATTCACAGATTTATTAGCCTATACACTGAGTGATTTGAGTGAATCCCTGTGAGGTGTGGATCTCGATTAGTAGTGCTAATGAAATTCGTGTCGATTAGTGCTGATTATTGTTGCAGTGTCTATAATTGCTTGCTTACTTCCTATTTGTGTTTTCCATCTGCGTTGGTGAATTGTGAATGGTCGTGCCGTTATCTTATTAACCTTTTCTTGCTTCTAATTTGCTTGAGGACAAGCAAAAGCTTAAGTGTGGGGAGGTTTGATAAACGTATTTTAATACGTTTATTGTTATGTTTATTTGGGTTATAATAGGAAAATTTTGATCATTCTATGCATTTCTTGGCTCTATTTACACCCATTTAAATATTACAGGACCTTCAATTGATTATCGTGGAAAAAGGAACGAAAACGAGGCGAAAACGACGCGAAAATGGCAAAATATGAAGGTGTCAGGAGCACGTCACGGCCGTGACTACACTCGCAAGAAGCCGTGAACCCTGGCAGTAAGTCTTTAATACAGAAACTGCACGGTTCACGGCCGTGAAGGCTCAAGCGAGAAACCGTGAAGTCGGGCAGTAAGCACAAGAATGAAGTTCACGGCCATGAATCTCTTGCAGGAGACCGTGAACATCGGCAGAGAGTTGGAGTAGGTCAAGTCACGGCCGTGAACTCCTTTGTACGCAGCCGTGAACGTGGGCAGTAGCTGAAAATCATATGTCACGGCCGTGAGTCATGACGCCCTAAGCCGTGACAACAGGCAGTAGCTCAAGATTTTAAAGTCACGGCCGTGAATATTTGTGTACGAGGCCGTGAACTTGGACAGAGAGCGAAGTGGAGAAATCATCGGGTGTCACGGCCGTGACACCTCATGCAAGAGGCCGTGACCTGTACCAGAAAGTCAATATTTAGGGTTTAAGCCTCCGTCACGGCCGTGAATCCTGTTGCACGTGGCCGTGACTCATGCCAGAAAGTCAAGAAATAGGGTTTATAGCCGCCGTCACGGCCGTGAAGGCCCGTTATGAAGCCGTGAACGTGCCAAATTTCAAGGTTTTGGCCCATTTTCGAAGGATAAAAGGGAAACCCTCCTTAGAACTAGAACTTAACTTGATAGGGACGAAAAACTGAGAGCAAGGAGTGAAGGAAGAACACTAGAAGCAGTCCCGTGATTCGGAGGAGCTCAAGGGACGATCCGACGACGAAGCTACGCTCATACGATCGAGGAACGAGAGCTCCACCTCGGAAACGCCATATTCACTTCTTAGGGAAGTTTTTATGAGTTCTCTACCTTCGTTACCTTTAAATCTCGTTGTTGTGACGTTTAATATGAGTAGCTAATCCTCTTGTGTGTTCGGGAGTAGATGAACGTTGGGTTATGTCGTAGTTAAGGCGTAAGATAATCGTGAACACGTGTATTCGACTATTTATCGTTCTATGATATTGTTTCTTCGTATCAATATGTCTATGTGTTGATATGAATGTGTGATATATCGTTTAGGGCGACAGCTAAATAACGATTAGGCCGTTTATAGACGTTAGGATTCGAGTATAGGGCGACAGCAAATACTCGATCCTCGCAATCTAGTAATCGCTGAACTTAGATCCCCACGAACGTTTAGGGCGACAGCAAATCCGTGAGTGGGTAGGAAATTACTGCGATTTAGTCGATAATCACGTCGGAGCGATACTCTGTAGCCTTAGCCGACAACACCCTTCGGGATTCGAACCTCGAACACATATTTGTCACCTCTGTCACTCTTACTATTTCTAGTTGTGCCTCCTTGTCTTCCAATACTTTAAGTTGCTTTGTTAAATTAGTTCATAGTATAAACAAATCCTGTTATTTTATTTAGGTTAAATATCGAATCGATAGGTCAATACTAGTAATCAATTTATTCCTCGTGTTCGATACTCGGATATTCACTATAGCTATATTACAAACGATAGGTACACTGCCTATCGCGCGTGATTCTAGTTATAATATATTCGTTTAAATTATTACTTGACGTACTCGCACAAACATTTATTTAAACATACACGCACGCGATCAGATTGATATGTGCGACTACGCAATACATCCAAAAATTTTCAAGTGACTTACAACTGGTTTTCTGTTGTGCCAAGCTTCGAATGGAGTTTTGTTGAAAACCGCCTTTGTGGTGAGCGGTTGAGGATATAGGCTGCCGTGTGAACAGCTTCTGCCCAAAATTTCTTCTCTAGTTCTTTTCCTTTGAGCATACTCCTTGCCATCTCAACTATTGTTCGGTTTTTTCCCTCGGACTTCGTTTTGCTGTGGAGTTCTACTTACCGTTAATTGTCGTTCGATGCCATTCTTCTTACAATACTCCAGGAATGGAGTATAAAGAAATTCTCCCCCACGATCAGTTCTTAAGGATTTTATAGGTCGACCACTTTGTTTTCCACGAGCGCTTGAAAATGTAGAAAAGCTGCAAAAGCTTCCGACTTCTCGTGCAAAAAATATAGCCATATCATTCTTGTAAAATCATCGACAAAAAGAATGAAATATCGCTTGTTACCGAGCAAGGGTGTTCTTGTAGGACCACATATGTCCGCGTGCACCAACTCGAGAGGGGTTTTTGCTCTCCAAGACGTCTTTGGGAGCGGAAGACGATGCATCTTCCCATATATACATCCTTCACAAATTTGATCATTTTGCTCGATGGATGGAATACCCACGACCATGTTCTTCATTTTAAGAAGCTGCAATCCTTTGCTATGAAGATGACCGTACCTCAAATGCCACAGCTGAAATGGATCAATATTTCTCCTGTGAAGGCCACTTTTCCTCCCGAAGGCATGACAAAGGAAAAAATTTTATTTGAAGAGATCGCAACTGATGCTACCAGTGAATTATTTTTCTTGTCGAAGATTTTGCACTAGTCAGCTGCCCGACACTTAATAAAAGAGATTGAATATCCTTTCTTCATCAAAAGAGATTGAATATCCTTTCTTCATCAGCTGCCCGACACTTAATAAATTTTGCTTGAGGATGGGTACCTAAAGAACGTCGCTGATGAATTTCTTATTACCTCCTTTGCTTTGCACCACATTGACTCCTTTGCCTTTTGCGTCTTGGGTCTTTCAGTCGCCAAGTTTGACGTAGGAAGTGTAGTTAGTATCAATCTCCACGAAGAACTTCTTGTTACCAGTCATATGATTACTACAGCCGCTATCAACGTACCATAGGTCTACAATTTCTACATTTGCGTTCATGCAAGAGAATACTTGCTCTTCTCCATCCTTCATAAAGTTGACGATTGCTCCGTCGTTCTTCTTCTTTGGACAGTTGGTGTACGAGTGGTCCGGATTATTGCAGCTTTTGCATCGAAAGAAACAATCTTTCATTTCATAATTGTTCTTTTTGCAAATGCGATATTGTATATCGAAATCTCCTTTTTGCTGAAATTTATTCTTGCCTTTCCATTTTCCTTTCTTGCCTCCCTTGTTCTGTTTATAAGTTTTTCCATCCGAGAGATGAACTTTAGTCTGATAGGCTTGCTCTATGGATTGATGTGAAGACCGGCTTAGTCTGACTTCATGCACTTGAAGAGAGCTCAAAGTTCATGAAAGGCGTATTTGTCGAGATCCTTCGATTCTACAATCGCCGCAACCACGCGATCGAATTTTATTGGTAAACTTTGGAAAACCTTTTGAACAATTTTTGTTTCTTCCGTGCCGTCACCGAGACTTCTTATTTGATTGACAATTTCTGAAACTCTTGATAGGAAAGATTGTATATCTTCGCCGGTTTTCATCTCGATGTTGTCAAGTCCCTCCAAAGATTTTGTAACTTCAAAGAAACTACTTTTTGATCACATTGGAATCCTTGATTGAGAATATCCAATGCTTCTTTCGCCTTCTTAGCTTCGAAGATTCTCGGGAATATTATTTTACTAAGGCCTTGTTGGAGTATCTCAAAGCGCTTGCATCTTTTCGAACATCCTCCTTATATTTCGTTTGTTGCGAATCGGTCCACGCTTCGCTTGTTCCTTCTTTGGGTGGCTCGGGATATGTGCTTTCGACAACATCCCATAGATCTACGGAAACGAACAACGTCTTCATTTGACTGCTCCAATAGTCGTAATGTTGACCGGGAGAATAGGCGAACAGGGTAGACGTTGAATCCGAGGCCATTTTTTTTTCCGGGTAAGCAAGGCTTCGAGAACCGAGTGGCTCTGATACCAAATTTGTGGGGTTTTTTTTCTTTTTAATATGGTGGGAATATTTATTAATTAGGAGAGTAATATAAATATTATTATATATATTATTATGAAATATATTAAGAGAAGATAATAGAAAAATATTAGAGATATAAGAGATAAAGTTTTAAATTTTTATTACACATCCTCAAGTATATTACATGATGACTATTTATAGATCTCATAAACATCTAGATATTCAACAATCAAATCATCTAGATATTCAATATTCAAATTCTCTAGATATTCAATATTCAAGCCATCTAGAAATTCAATATTCAAATTTAGTGATCTATATTATTCAAAGTATCCATTTTTAATTTTATTATTCAAATATGGAAAAACACATTATGTTTGACAATATATGTACCGTAAAGCTTGGAAATGAAGAAAAATCTCAATACATTCATGTTTCTGTTTTGTTTTTGTTTCTCCATTTACAGGGATTTGGTAATCACAGTTGCTTTAACTCTGCAGCTTATCGTGTTTATCAAGCTGACTGAAGTTGCCTTTCTGAAGAAGAACGAAAAAGAGAACTCCCTTATTACATGCCATCGACGAAGATAGGTACTTAGCTGAAGAAGAAGGAAGAGGAAAATAGACGGTATATTACACAAGGAATGATACAGTAGAAGCATATGTAATAGTTGACCCTAAAATGACAGAAAGTCTCAACCCAACACAAGATTTTCGTGTAGATTAAAGAAATGGCATTGATTAGTGAATGGATCAGCGCTAATAAAGCATTCATCGAAATGCCTTTCATGATTTCATTAACATTGTAAAGAAGCACTAATATTTATCATCAAACATGATTAGTTGAGAAGGTTACAAATTCTAAGGGAGTGTTTCATAATTTATGTTAGTGTTTCTTTAATATTATTTTATTTCGTATCCCAAGCTGACAGCATATTTTATCCCCTTATGTTGATGTGTAGTTAGCTCAAGCTTGAAGTATAGGTTATTTATCCTCGACAATTTTTATTAATTAAAGCTCAATATGCCCGATAAACTTTGATAGACGGATTATTCACTAAAACTTTGGGTTTCTATCGGTCATATAATCCTTAAACATTGATGGGTTGGTGGGTCGAGCATATCCAGCCCACATCATTAAAATACAGTTAATTTTAACACAATAATATAGTTGTTGCAGTGATTTTACTCCAACCCATAAATTCTATTTTCTACACCAATTTTTTCTCCAAAACATTAACTCTTTGTTTACACTAAAAATCAAATTCCTAAAAATTACTATTACAATTGAGTTATTAAAAATTATATTATAATGATTAAAAAATCAATATATTATAATTATTAATATTTAAAATTAAAGAAATTATAAAATTAGCATATTATTTATCTGTAGTTTTACTAAATCAAAAGGCAAATATCATAAAATTAAAATATGTTTACTTTTATTATTAAAAGAAAATATCAAATATTATCAAGATAAATAAAACATATTTTAATAAATAAAATATAAATAAATAGAAACTACAACTCTATTTTTCTGTTGAAAATTGTATGTACTCTACAACTAGAGTATCTATGCTCAACAACACAATGTTAGTGTTAAATATAGAATCCCATTGGAGTAGATACATACTCTATGTTTGTGCTTACACAAAAATAAAGTAGCCGCCGCAGATACATTTATTGAATGCAGTTAATTGCACCAATCTCAATCCACTTTAATCTATTCATTAATGATGATTTTTATCAGTCCGAATAATAGCTCGATAAACCATGATGAGAAGATTAGTGATTATATTTAATTGGGCCGATCTCGTATCTTACAATGCTCATTAGGCTTAGTCATTTGTATAACGGCTCACTAAGCCATGATGAACGGATTAGCATTTGTATTAATTGGATCGATCTGAATCCTACCACTTACTCCAAACCGCTCACTAAGCCATTGATGAATGGATTAACATTTGTATTTAATTGGACAGAACTGAATCCTACCACTTACTCAAAACCGCTCACTAAGCCATGATGAAAGAATTAGCATTTTAACTGGATAGATCTGAATCCTACCACTTACTTAAAACCGCTCACTAAGCCATGATGAACGGATTAGCATTTGTATTTAACTGGACCGATCCGAATCCTACCACTTACTCAAAACCGCTCACTGAGCCATTATTGAATGGATTAGCGTTTGTATTTAATTGGGCCGATATCGACCCTTCCATTTACTCAGTCCATTAAGCTTAGGGTTTCTTATTTCTATCCGTCGTATAAATAGGCTCGACCGCTCCACCTCAAATCGCAAAATCACTCCGGAGTCGAAAAATCCTATTAAAGTTGCTAATTCCTTCACGCCATTGGTGAATATCGCGTCTACGCATAGCAGAAGACCGTGACATCGTGCCTGAAATCTTTCAATCCCAGGTAAATCATAACTAGTCAATTCATTCATGTGCTCGATAAGATCCGCAACACAGTCTCATCATGTGCAAACTATCAATATATGCAGAATTGTTAGTTATCCAAAGCCAACTAGATATTTATTATTTTCTAGAGACAAACATCCTCAATTTTGTCCCAAAAGGCTTGGTAAAGTGGTTGGATTGTGATATTTCTAACTACAGGTTTCATGTTCAAATCATTTGGTATTTTACCATTGATACCCTGTGAAAAATAGGAATCACTCTTTTTCTCTTTTTTGTTTTTTTTTTTGTTTTTGTGACAACCCTAGAATATCCCCAGTCAACCAACTCTGGGCTTACGCCCACATTCTGGGAATGAAACTAGATCTCCAGGGGTTAGGTAAACACGTCCCAAATTTACCCAACACGATAGTAATAATACCTCATGGGAACAACTCAAGAAATTGTGGGAGATGGAGTTCGATCCTATGACCTAACCCACTTTGATTGGCAAGCAATGCTTAGAAAAAAAAGGTGTTTAACCTTGTGGGCTTTGGCCCATTTTTCATTCATTGTGGGCCCAAAAGTTGTTTGTTACTCATGCCTCAAACATAACATTCTATTACATTCTTCCCTTTCTTTCACCAACACAAACTCAATGTCCATACAGCAGAAACATTAAAAAAAAAAGGAACAGAAATGGACGCTACCCATTCTCAAGGCAAAGGAACAAAGAGGCAAAGAGGGAATGCAGAAACTCCTCCACAATCAGTATTCGATCAAATTGCCGAAAGAGGAAGAGTAGAAGACTTGCAAGGTGTCGCTGAGCTCATCAAAATGATGCAGCCCGAGGAAGGATTGGTAGATATCGGCAGCAGATTCATCCTTGCTGGCGTTCTGGAAGCTACTGACGACGCTGATTGCCTCAATCAGTTCTTACAGCTCAAGGGATTATCGGTGCTCGAAGAATGGCTGAAGGACGTTCTTCACAGAGGAGAAGAAGTCGAAGGTGATGAATTCCTTCTCGCGTTACTCGGCACTCTCGAGAAGCTTCCCGTCGATCTCCAAGCTCTGCGAACGTGCAGCATTGGTCGATCTGTGGGCCGCCTGAAATCCCATAGGAATGGGGAAATCAAAAGCAGAGCGAGGGGTCTGCTCGAAGCATGGATGAAGCACGTCGAAGCTGAGATGAAGGGCAACGGTACAAAGTCTGAAGCAGCTTCTTCTCTTGGGCAGGACAGCCATGGCCGCCCTCGAAGCTCCAACGACGTGATTCTTGATAATGGGGAGAATGCAAACGAAGGCCCTCCGAGTGAAAAAGGTGGTGATTCTCCACCAGTTTCTTCGTCTGGAAAATCCCAGCAGAAAGAAATCAGTGCATCGCCGCCTCTCGAGGAGGATGAACGTGTTCTTATGAACCTTCTTGTCACAAGGGCCAGAAGAGAATCGTCTGCATTTGATCCCAAGAAAAGGGAAGGCGTCCATGGCGGAATACACTTAGCCAGGGTAGATTTCGACCTGAACGAAGGACCCTCTGCAGATGTTCAGATGCCTATCTCCGATGAATATGATGCATACGCCGTTCAACCCATTAACTCACCTTTGAGCTTGGATCTGAACGAGCCATTTGAAGAAGGCCTTGTCGAGGAGGAGATGAATGTTGCCGATTCTCCTTGTTGAACTTGTTGATTTGAATCTGAAGTTTTTATCTGTTGCTGAACGTTTTTCTCTTTTTTGCTTGCTTGCTATTTCTTCTCTACGATGGTTTTCTTTGATTTTTCTGACATAAAACGTTTTGCTTGTTTGTCAATGGCGGCGTTATTGTCATGTTGGGTGCTTGTGCTTCTTGTTTATTTATTTATGTTGACCTAAGCTTTATATAATTAGGGTTTATTTGGTTACCTGTTCTAAATGGACTTGTGAAATAAAAAGTTCAATTAATCAACTTTTTGATAACCCAACAGCTTACCGAAAAGGCCAATTGTGAAGAAGTGAAAAATAATGGTACTTCATATATTCTGGATATGGATACGTTATATATATACATAATGATACGATACACTTGCAGAAATCCAGATCATATTTGGCGCTGACCGAGTTCAGATCCAGCACAGCTCTGATCAATACATGATCTTTGCAAAGTATGTTAATTTTTGCAATATTAGATTTTCGAAACGTATATGGTACTATATGTGTAAAAGATAAGGTATGTTAATGTAAAAGATATGATACTTCATAAAATATGGGCAAAGTCTCATAGAACTACACAACAAACATAAAAGACAAAGTCAAACGCAGTCTCCCAACCATGTAAAACAACTTAACGAACCTAAACGAGTTGACCTACGTGATGCAAGTCCATGACTACGCTAAATTCCTGAGGGGAGAATACAACATCCATATTCTCACCGAACCTATATAAGTTGGCCTCTACGCTACGCCGCTTTATCAATGCCACGATTCTAGCAAAAAGATGTGGCATCTTAGGCATATCGAAAAAAATGAAAGGGTGACTTTCTTATAGCTTCTTTTGCTCAGGGGTCATGCTACCCGTCAATTTGCTTATAGATCAAAGGATGACACCTGAAAGAAAGATCATATCTGTTCCGCAGAGGTATTTCTGCAAAAAAGCAAAACTGTTTGCGAGTATGAAGAAGCAGTACCATTTTATTCACACACGGGTATCAATTTGCCCAAACAGATGGTACCAAATGCAATGATTATGTAGTACAAAACAAATTGATCCCATTCAAAAAAAATCCAAATCGTTCACAACAAATCGACCCATTAGAAGAAACCAAATCGACCACAGTAAATTGAACGCTTCGAAAAAACTCAAATCGACCACAACAAATCGACCCATTTGAGAAAGCCCAAATCGACCACAGTAAATTGAACCATTCGAAAAAACCCAAATCGACCACAACAAATAGATCCATTCGAAAAGAAACACCCACAAATCGTACGAACATTAACTGAAAATGCTTATACCCAACGGATAACGGCAAAGATAAACTAGACACAAGCCTATTGATTCTCCACAGAGTTCACACGCAAGCTTCAACGCTTCAACATTACCTTTTTCTTTTCTAAGCAAAATCGTCTACATTTCAGAAGGCCAATACCACGAAGGTCAGAGGAAGCGAAAACCCACCAATGCTGTGAATCTGAAATAAAACAACGATGGGTTGATTTGGAGAAGAAGGTCGCACAATTTGGGCGAGGTTTGAGGGTGTATGATTTTTTTTTATGAACCTCAACGCTGAAATAAGAAATCCCATGTAAAATTGTAATAAACCAGCTTTTATAAGGGTAAATCTGTCAGTTCGGTACCTATCAGCAAAATAAAATTGAAGTAAGTACCTCGTACGTAGGTTGAAAATAAGTCTGACAAAAGACTAATTTGTCTTAGGTATTTAAGTGCCGAGACCCCCTTATAATAAAGTAAAATATTAGTGGGATAAAATAGCAAAAAAAACAACAGTAGCGGATTTACAAGTTTATAGTAGCGGGCCGCTTTATTAAATAAGGCTTTATATTAAGGCCGATATATGTACTGTAACTCTAATGAGAGGAAAGATTCGAGCGTAGGGGTGGGCACAGTTCGGTTTACCGAAACGGATTACCGAAATACCGAAATTTCGGTACGAACCGAACCGAACCGAAAAAATTCGGTTCGGTATTCGGTACACAAGTTTTAAAATTTCGATATTTCGGTTCGGTACAAATTTTTGGTTCGGTATTAGACATGTCAATGGGCCGGGCCGGGGCGGGCTGGCCCGCCATGTGGCGGGCCTTCAAAACTGAAGCCCAGCCCGCCCCGCCAGAAGACCGCGGGCCTGGCGGGCCGGCCGCCCGCTTTATTTTTTTTTATACATTTTTTATTTAAACTTTTTAATTAATAAAGAATTATTTATGTAATTATGATATTTTAATATACATTAATTATGTATGAATTAATAAATGCATCATTAATTATTTAATTATAATAATTAAATATATATTAATTATGTATTAATACATAATTAATATATATTTAATTATTATAATTAAATAATAATTAAATAAAAATCCCAGCCCAGCCCGCCCCAAAGGCAGGGTGGGACAGGCCGGCCCACGGGCCGCGGGCCATTTTGACAGTTTGGTATTTTCGGTATACCGAATTACCGAATTTAAAATAAAATATATTAAGTTTAACAGTTATATGATTCGTAGGCCCAGTAAATAAATATTATAATATACAGCCCAATATAAATACAGCCCACACAGAGAGCCCAACAATATACAACCCCGATAAATATTTTCAATTAGGGTTCTTCTTTCCTCTTCTACCTATACACGATCCTTTCAGAATAAAATATACAAATAAACAGCAAGACAGACAACTCTTCTAACATCGCCGGTGACGACGACAGCTGGTGCCCACGACAACCCTGAAGTATAGCCCGTCTACGGTGACGTGAATTCGAGCCCTTCAACTAATAAGGTTTTCTCTGCTGACGTCGGCGGCGAATTGCAGAGGATCGATGGCGTTTATGTTCCGTCGCTGGCGAACGATGTGGTGTGGGAGCAGTTTCTGACGGAAATTCGGCTTCACGGCGGAGCAACGGTGAGCAGATGAGTTGCAAATCCTAATTTTTATTCTCGACCGGTATTTCGTTTGGCGACTGACTAGTGACTACTTTATACGGATGCTTTTTGCTTCGCAGCGATTAATATTAAGGTGAAAAACAGTGACGCAAAGAAGTGGGGTTTGGTCAGAATCACCGCCATGGAAACCCCCAATACACTCACGGTGAAGGTCTTAAACATCCCGCCGGCGGCCTTGGCGGCAGACCTCCTAACCTTCCTCGAGCGCGAGCTCGGCGGAGATACTGTCTTCGCCGTGGAAATCTTCACCGAGCACGAGAATTGGAGTTCAAGAGGCCGTGGGCAGGTCCAATTTCGAAACCCACAAGCAAAGCTTCGAGCTTTGTCGCTTTCCGACCAGAGGAGGCTCGTTTTCAGAGGGTTTTTTCTGGCAATTACGTCGTCCTTGAACGACATAATCCCTAGGCCCGTAGACGAACGGAAGATGATCGGAAGGATCCGCGGCGGTAGTGCGGTGCTGAATTGTGGGGTTATGGTGAGCAGTAATTGTTTGGGGGTTTTAGAGAGTTGGGGCGATGTTGAGGTCTGGGTTATGCCTGAGAAGAAGAGGATTGAGTTCTTCGTTAGTTGCTATAAATTGGACGTGCAGTTTGTCGATGTTGTGGAGAGCAAAGGTTGTTGCTTGGCCAGTAAGAGTGCTGATGCTGTTCTTTTGAAGGTAATGTGTGTGTGTGTGTGTGATGTGATGAAGCTGTTCTTGAAATAATGTTATTATCCATTTCAAGCTGTTCTTACATTGTGTTGTATCTTCGATCTTTCCTTCTTACAGCTCAAACATGCTCCCAAGGTATACCAAAAGGTGTCTGGAGAAAATGCTGCGCCAAGATTTCGCAAGGACAGATATCACATCTGCAAAGAAGACATCAGTTTTAGTTGGGTACGAACGACTGATTTCTCTGAAATGAAGTCAATTGGATATATGTCTGCTCTTTGTTGGGAGGTTGAAGAACGATCCTCAGATTTAGAAGTCTTGAACTCATTGCCGTGTTTCTCTGAGGATGTGTCTGAACTAACGCTCAAAGAAGGCCTAGAATTCGATCAAGGAGAAGAATTGGTTCCCCTCGTGAAAGATACTACAGATCTCAGATTGCCCTACGAAGTTCTCTTTCAGCTCAACTCACTTGTCCATACTCATAAGCTGAGCCTCGCTTCAGTTGATTCGGAGCTTCTTGAATTCTTCAGCAGATTAGAGCCCGGCGAAGCTTTGCAGTACCTTCAAGAGATGCACAAATTACCGTCGTGTTGTTACGAGCCCATCTCTTTCCTTACAAACCAAATGTACATGAAGACTCTCCGCCCTAAGAAACGTACCCCACTAACAGCTTCTGAGAGATTGATAAGTCAGAATGTGATGAGCTGTCACAGAGTTCTTATAACACCGTCTAGGATTTTCTGCTTGGGCCCTGAACTCGAATCTTCCAACTACATAGTCAGGCACTTTGCTTCTTACGCCTCAGATTTCATGAGGGTCACCTTCGTAGACGAAGATTGGGGTAGGCTTTCGGTGAACGCTGTATCAGCTAGCACGAAAAAGGGATCTTTGCAAAGCCCTTCAAGACGAAAATCTACCATAGGATCTTATCAGTTCTCAGAGATGGGATCGTCATAGGCGAGAAAAGATTCGAATTCTTGGCCTTTTCTGCTAGTCAGCTGCGTTCGAACTCAGTTTGGATGTTCGCTTCGAATGATCGCATAACGGCTGAGCACATCAGAAATTGGATGGGATGCTTTACTCAGATTCGAAGCATCTCAAAATGCGCTGCAAGAATGGGTCAGTTGTTCAGCTCGTCGAAGCCAACGATTGAGGTCATGGGAGTCGAGCTCATCCCCGACATTGAAGTAGTTACCGATGGCGTAAAGTACTGTTTCTCAGATGGGATTGGGAAAATTTCCTACGCATTCGCTAAAGAACTTTCCATAAGATTGGGCTTGAATCACATCCCATCTGCATTTCAAATTCGTTACGGCGGTTACAAAGGCGTAATAGCAGTCGACAGAGAATCTTACAAGAAGCTCTCCCTTCGAAGCAGTATGCTCAAGTTCGAGTCCACGAATCTAATGCTGAACATCACAAAGTGCAACGATTCTCAGCCTTGCTACCTCAACAGGGAAATCATTACACTGCTGTCCACGCTGGGCGTCGAGGACGAAGTTTTCTTGGAGATGCAGAAGGAACAGCTTCGAGTCTTGGGAGGAATTCTTACGAACAGAGACGCCGCAATAAAGGCCTTGGAGGGCTCGGGCGGGAGCGAAGCGAAGGGCATAATGGGAAGAATGCTTCTCCAGGGATACGAGCCTAGCAAAGAGCCTTACCTTTCGATGATGCTTAGGTCCCACTTGGACGGCCAACTCTTCGATTTGAGGACGAGGAATCGTATTTTCGTCCCAAAGGGACGGGTTTTATTGGGATGCCTCGACGAGTCGGGAATTTTGGATTACGGGCAGGTTTACGCTCGGGTGACTCTGACCAAATCCGAGTTAGAGGGAAGAGGCGAAGTTTACTTTGAGAAAGTTGATGAGACCACTGCAGTTATTACGGGGAAAGTTGTTGTTACGAAGAACCCTTGTCTTCATCCCGGGGACGTGAGGGTGTTAGAAGCTGTGTTAGACGTTAGGTTGCAAGAGACGGGATTAGTCGATTGCCTTCTTTTCCCCAAAAAAGGGCATAGGTATTTTTCTTATTTCGATTCTAGATCGCTTTGAGAACTCCGTTCATGTGTCATGAAATGATTTCGATGATTGATTATTATTATTACAGGCCTCATCCTAACGAGTGTTCTGGGGGAGATCTTGATGGCGACTTATACTTTATCAGTTGGGATAAGAATTTGATTCCGCCCAAAACCGTGGCGCCCATGGACTATACGGGTCGGAGGCCTCGAATCATGGATCATGATGTGACCATAGAGGTAAAAAAAAAAAGCCGAGAAAAGCTTTGTTTGGTCGTTTTCTTGAAAGGTGTAATTTACTACTACTATATTGCATAGTGTGTGCTATATATATATAGGCACCCATATCGAGATTCTCACCGAAATGTGTGGTACGTATAAATTTTTCAGGAAATCCAGAAGTTCTTCGCGGAGTACATGATAAGCGACACGCTCGGGATAATCTCCAACGCCCACTTGGTCCACGCAGACCGCGAGCCCCTGAAGGCCCTGAGCCCCAAGTGCCTGGAGCTCGCCAACCTCCACTCCATGGCCGTCGACTTCGCCAAGACGGGCGCCCCCGCCGAGATGCCCCGAGCCCTGAAGCCCCGGGAATTCCCCGACTTCATGGAGCGCTACGGAAAGCCCGCGTACGCTTCCCAAAACGCCCTCGGCAAGCTCTATCGGGCCTCGGCCCAATTCGCCCGGCCCGTCGGGCCTGCGGAGAAAATCCCGCCCGAAGAGGCCTTCGATCAACACCTGGTGGTCGAAGGGTTCGAAGAATACTTGGGATTCGCGAAGGCACACAAGGAGAGGTATTCGGAGAGGATGGCTCAGCTCATGAAGTACTACGGTGCGGAGGCCGAAGTCGAGGTTTTGACCGGCGACCTGCTTAGGAGGTCGTCGTACTTGGAGAAGGACAACAGAAGGTACGGAGAGGTGAAGGAGAGGATATTGGTCTCGGCTAAGAGCCTCATGAAGGAAGCAAAGGGATGGTTCGACGAGTGCGCTCAGGGGGAAAGTTGTCGGAGAAAGTTGGCGTCGGCTTGGTACGTGATGGCGTACCATTCGAGCTATGCGTCGGAGAGCGAGAATTGCTTGGGCTTTCCGTGGGCCGTGGGGGACGTTTTGCTCGATATTAAGGAGGAGAGTTTGAGGAGGGAGTGTGTGGATTAGGCCCGAGTGGTTTATTGGACTTGAGGCCCAATTTGGTGTTGTTTTAGTTTTTGAATTTTGTCTCGGTTCGGGTTGGGGAAACGGGCCGGGTCGTTTTATGTTCTTATTTGATTTAGGACCCGTTTTGTTATAAGGTGTTATATATAATGGAGGCTCGTGATAAATTAATATGATATGGCCAGTATTATTTTATCTCAGATATTCAACTTTGTTTATATCCGGCCGAAGATTTTATAGTGAGCTGCGTGACAACTGACAATATAAGAAGGCTGGAATTAAGGAATTCCAAACACAATATAAGGGTTATGGTTTATACTTCATCTGTTCTTAATAGAAGTCGATTTAGAATTTTTTTATAAAAAGTAGTTGTTCTACATTTTTCAATAAAAAAGTATTAAATATTTCCAACTTTACACTTTCTTTAAATAAAAAAACGACATCTTAGCCAAAAAACTAGTAAATATGATCAAACAATTAATAAGGGTGTAATATGTGTGTATTTTCATTAATTCCTTAATAGGAGTGCATTTTCCTTACACAACCTGTTTTTAGAAAGAGGGAGTATTAGGGAGTTGCTATTCACCGCCCCTTTTTCCTAATTACCGCACCCTAAAGGACTTAAAAATGACCTTTTTGCCCTTATGATATTTAAATTAATTTAAAAAGAAAAAACTAACTAAATATATAATTCTGGTACGAAATACTGAAAACTACATACACAAATAAATTCGAACGATCGATCGATAAAGATTCGAACGAAATTTTCGACCGTGCTGCGCACGGGCCGAACAATAATTTCGGCCGGGCTGTGTTCGGGCCGATCAACATTTTCGGCCCGCACAGGCCCGGCCGAAATCTCAGTTCGGCCCGCGCGGGCCCGGCCGAAATTCCAGTTCGGCCCGCGCGGGCCCGCCCGAAATTCCAGTTCGGCCCGTGCACAGGCCCGGCCGAAATCTCAGTTCGGCCAGCCAGACCCGATTAATTTTCACTTTTTCGTTTTTTTTATTCTAATTTATAAAAACTCAGCATATATTGTAGTATTTAGGAATTGAACCCATGACCTCTATTTGATAAAGAAAGTACTTATCCATTGGGTAGCTTTTTATTAACAATTGTGACATACATATAAATATATAACG
The DNA here is from genome assembly GCA_027422505.1 of Craterostigma plantagineum. Lineage (NCBI taxonomy): Eukaryota > Viridiplantae > Streptophyta > Magnoliopsida > Lamiales > Linderniaceae > Craterostigma > Craterostigma plantagineum. Next base: position 13,322 of record JAPQWV010000687.1, on the reverse strand, counting down.
AAACAATAAATTATATATATATATATACCAGGTTGGGTTTCGGGTCGGGGATCGGGATATATATAATATATATAATAAATAATTCAATTAAATAATCTAATTAAATAATTCAATTAAATAATCGAATTAAATAATCCAATTAAATAATCTAATTAAATAATCCAATTAAATAATCCAATTAAATAATCCAATTAAAATATCCTATTAAATAATCCTATTAAATAATCCTATTAAATAATCTAATTAAATAATCCAATTAAATAATCGAATTAAATAATCAAATTAAATAATTTAATTAAATAATCCAATTAAATAATCGAATTAAATAATCCAATTAAATAATCGAATTAAATAATCATATTAAATAATCGAATTAAATAATCCAATTAAATAATCCAATTAAATAATCCAATTAAATAATCTAATTAAATAATCCTATTAAATAATCCAATTAAATAATTATATTAAATAATCCAATTAAATAATCCAATTAAATAATCCAATTAAATAATCCAACTAAATAAAATTAAATAATCTAATTAAATAATCCAATTAAATAATCGAATTAAATAATCCAATTAAATAATCTAATTAAATAATCCAATTAAATAATCCAATTAAATAATCCAATTAAATAATCGAATTAAATAATCCTATTAAATAATCCAATTGAATAATCCAATTAAATAATCCAATTAAATAATCCAATTAAATAATCTAATTAAATAATCCAATTAAATAATCCAATTAAATAATCCAATTAAATAATCCTATTAAATAATCCAATTAAATAATCCAATTAAATAATCCTATTAAATAATCTAATTAAATAATCGAATTAAAAAAATATATACTCAGCCGAAGAGAAATTTCGGCCATATTAGGTGCCGGCCGAAATATATTTTCGGCCCCGACGGTTTCGACCGAAACGAGATTTCGGTCAGAGCTGTCCAGACCGAAACTCAATTTCGGTCGGACCAGTCTCGACCGAAACATAATTTCGGTTGTAACCATCAGGGCCAAAATTTCTTTTCGGCCACCTCAAGGTACGACCGAAATTATGTTTCGGACCTGCCTTGATGTGGCCGAAATTATTTTCGGTCCGGCCCGAAAAGACAAGATTGTTTTTCGGTCGGGACTTTTTTCGTGCGTGATCGAATCAAGTTCGATAATTCACATACGTACGAACGAATTTTACGTTAATTTGTTTTATTTTGTCTGAGTCTGATTTGAATGTTTGATTGCGATTTGAACGTTTTTTTTTTTTTGTTGTTTTAGTCTGATTTGAATGTTTGATTGCGATATGAAAATTGTTGTCTGGAAAAGGACTTTAAATAAAAAATTTAATTCAAAAGGGCAAAAAGGTCATTTTCAAGCCCTTTAGGGGGGTGACTAGGAAAAAGGGGGCGGTGAATAGCAATCCAGTATTTTTATATAATATGCAGCTGATTTGCTTGTACTATTTAGATTCTGTATTTGAGTTTTCTTTCTTTACATTAATATTATTCCAACTGCAATGTAAAATTTTGACCTCATTAATTGCACGCATGTTAAGAAATAAAACAAAATCTCTATTATACCCTCATTAATTGATTTATCCTATTTAATCTAATTATTATTTAAGATGATAAGTAAAGTTGTAAAAATTCAAGCTTTTTTTCTTGAAAAAAGTAAAAGACGACTTGTATTAAAAAACAAACAAAAAAATCTAAAACGGCGTGTATTTAAGAACGGAGTATATGATAATCTCACACATTCCCCATACACGAGCTTGGGTCAAAAGGTTAATGAAGAAAATAGCATTCAATAAAAAGTGCATCCCATCTCTTTTTCTTGGTCAAAAAACATAGAAAAATCCCTTGAAAGGGAAGAATACAACAAGTTCATGACCAAAGTAATAGAACAAAACTCAAACATATCCAAATTAAACCAACGGATATGTCATCCCAGAAGATCCGTACCCATTCGTCAACCCGACCCACGATCCGAGCCCGCCAAAATTATATCCAAAAGATTGATCCTTCATATCTTCTTCAAGCGATGATGGGCCAATTTTCGCCCATTCCTCACCTTCTTGGTAGCTTCGATCGTCAATTTGATGATGATGATGATGATAATGGAGATTTTCATCATAATGATGCATGGTAAGCATCTCACTACATTTGTTGTCCTCAATACTATTATTACTACACCCTCCATGTCCCATGTAATAGTAGTTCCTCTCATTCGCCAATCTGATAGGAGTAATTGGATCGTTCTCAAGGACAAAAATCGGGTTTCCGGCATCAGAAGCCGTAGAAAACCCTAACCCGTCGTTCGATAACCAGAAGGGCATTTTGGGAAACGAAAGATGGAGGTCGGGAAAATTAGGGTTTCCCAAGCTGCTGATGTTATTGTAAGGAGAAGGCACTGGCCCATTACAGTTGTCATATTTCAAATTCTTCTTCTTGGAATTAGAAGAGACTTTCTTGTTATTCTTCCGGCGACAACCGCCGCTGCCCGCCGGAATATTCCTTAGGGTTCCGCCTTTGGTCCAATAACGGCGGCACGCCTTGCAAAAGTATCGAGGCTGAGAGAGGCTGTAGTTGTTGTAGTAACAAAACTTCGTCTCCGTGGAATCGCATCGAGGGCATTTTGGGGATTCCTCGTCTTTGGGCCTCAGTCGTCTCTCAACTAGGGTTCCGCGGCGCGCTCCAATATCGGAGTCTAACGTTTGATCTTTTCCTTCTTCTTGGGCAGTTCCCTGTTTGGTAACATAATTAAAATAAGTTTGTGTCAAAAGAATGCATTAACATAAGATGTGCTATTAATTACCTGCAATGACCATTGATCATAAGATGAATCCATGCAATGCTACTGAAGAACAATGCTGCAAACTGGAATAGCAAAACCCTTTCTTTTTTATTTTTTATTTTTATCGATGGTGATTAGAGTAATGCGTGCTTTTCGAATGGGCGACTGAAAGACAATAAATAAGAATGAAATGGAAAGACAATAGTGGGCTCCACGCCAGCTGCTGTCTGCGATTCGAAATCTCCATATACTCAATAAGTACGTATATTACGTAAGCATTTGTTTTTTTTTTCTTTGGAAGTATATGCTTATATTTGATGGGTCCCACGTTAGGATCCCATTTTGAACCGCAGGAGATTTGGAGGCGTCAGAAATGACGGCGGAGTTGGAATTCTATGTCTGACGTGACGAACTGTCTACTAAATAATAATATGGTTGTGAAATAAATGTGGCTTTATTGGAGGGCTTTGCGATAATCTACTGGGAGACATTAATACAGTAGGTTAAGAATTTGAACAATTTTAACATAGGACTGTTGTCCACTAAAAATATTCAGAATGTGAATTGAATGCCTAACCGTGGAACACAAACTAACATGAGTAGTTCATGCACACTAGAATGTGTATCCTATATATATATATATATATATATATATATATATATATATATATATATATTATATATAATTAAATTTATTTAGTAGAACTATTTTATAGAAATTGTAATTTAAATTTAATTATGTATATTTCTAATTATATAAAATAAAAATTATTTATTAGAAAATTAAAGGTAGAATAGTAATGACTAAAATAGTAACTAAAGGTATATAAAATAAAAATTAATTTATTAATTATATTTTTTTCAAGCTTGATAGTTAGTATAATTGTATAGATATTGTTAAGACTATAGGGACATGCATTTATTTATTTCCAAGTACGAATACAATCGAAAATAAATAAAATTATATGACTCGACAAAACCTACTATAAGAATTAAAGGGTAAATTATCATTCAGGCCCCAAAAGTGATTAAAAATAGTTTCCAAGACCTTTAGGAAAAAATTTTAGTTTAAAGGACCAACTTTTCGTAAAATTTAAAGATAAGGACCAACTGTTATAAAGTGTGTATGAATTGTTATCGGATGATCGTTTTCTTTTATTTTCATAACAATGAACTGTTATTGTGGGAACAATGAATTGTTACTGCAGACCAATAAATTGTTAAAAAATTTCAGACCCTGACAGGGGACTGAACGAAAATTTCCCCAGAATTAAATTGGTCAACACGCATGCGCGAGTGCAGCGCAGCAATTAAATAAACAAGCCAGAAAAATCCAATATTTCGTAAGATGGGTCGGTGACACAAAATCTATGAGCTAAAGAAATTAATGGTTCAATGTCATGTTGCACGCGGTACAAACTGACTACCTGTCTCATTCATTGTCTGCCTATGATTGAATTTATGTCACTCATGTATATGTTATCATTATTATTACTGTTACTTTTTATTTCATAACGACATGCATATGCCAGGTAATAATTCATTTCATAGTTGTATATAGCATCGGAAATTTACTTTTTAATGTTGGATATTTAATATACGCTGGAGCTTGATTTGAAAAAGGACGTCAAACCGTCAAAGACGTCAAAGATGTCAAAATTGCCAAAAAGTTTAGTGTAATAAGTTAATCATATCACAATCATACATTATCATTACCACACACACGCATTTCTTGTAGCATCACTTGGGTAAGGATACACTCCGTAGTGGGCCCCGGTTATTCGGGTCGATTTCCCACGATTCGATCTCTTCGGTTTCGTCCGAACGAACGAAAGGCAGAGATATTTCACGGATCATCAGCTCGCCACAAAACGGGCATTCGCCAGCTACAGCGTCGTCCAACTGCGAACGAATCTGCAATGAAATAATTTCCATCAATGGAGAAATCTCAAGGAAATCTTATCATGTGGATTTGGCTGGGGAAAATTTATATTCGAAATACGAAAAGCCCGCGAGCCTATATCATGGACGATTAAAATCTTGTAGAAAAAAAAAGGTTACTTTATCTGAAGGGCTCATGCTCGATAAAGGTTCCACGTCGTCCGAGCCACCGTACATTTCGCTCCGAGAAGGTTCATTACCGAGCAAAGTCAGTTGCTTTTGCAGGTCCAGTATGTACTCAGCCTGTTGAGCAGTTCCCGAATAAAATAGAAATACATGGTTAAATAGTAGGCATTGGTTTCATAATTATTCGAAAAATGAAAAACAAAAATGAGCTAGGGTAGGTGGAAAGAGAAACCGAAGCTACATTTAGAACTTTTTACTCACTTGAGCTACATCGGTGCATCTTGTTACATGGGCAATAAGGCAATCAGCATGAAAAGAATGGCCACAGGGGAAGATGTAGAATGGAGCCGTTTTTCCAACGGAAGTATAAGCTCCGGCCTTTCGGTAGTCATCAGCCATATTTAGTATTCTTCTACGACAAACCTATTAATGTCGCGTTACGAGCAAAAGAGTATAGCAGATGATAATGAGATCGACTTACTTTTCCGGCAAAAATGTAGTCTTATTCATAGCTTATACTAATTTATTTATTTTTTTTAAAAATATGATAGGTCGTATGTGAGATCAATTACTTACCCCGCAATCTTCATCCCGTTTGATAACAGCATATCGCTGCGTAAGTGCAGTGATATCATTCCTTATGCTGTCAGCACAGCGTGTTGCATCGTTCATCTCCTCTTTGAGTTTTTCAATTTGTTCGTTGTAGTCTTCGAGTGATGAGCATATAGCTTCCTGCAATTAGATTTGGAAGGGGTCATTAAAGAGCCAACGGCTAAGAGTAACTGAAGAAGCTCGCCTTGAGTTTGTTTCGACGTAAGGCGAGAGAAAAACCTTGAAATCATCGATCAGTGCGAAATCTGGGAAAAATGGCAAGATATCTTCGATTTTCAGAAGCCCATCAGTTTCCTTGAGAAATGCTATGGCTTTTCGGATGTTCTCCCTCTTTGTTCCTTTCTCATGCTCGATGACATGCTTGGCAACCATGAGCCATAGCTTTTTCCTTAGGTCTTCATCATCTTCAACCTTATCGGCTTCGGCCATAGCAAGCTCTGTATCAACCTATGAAGAGAAGGGCACAATTCGGATTAAGAAACCTGATAAATCTAAATTGACCTATGAAGAGAAGGGCACAATTCGGATAGCAACCTGATAAATCTAAATTGACAACCTTATAGTTCTTGCAGTTTAACTCAAGCCAATTTTTCATGCAAACTTGGAAGTAGTTTTTATAAGTCCAACGTTACATGTTGAAGGTCAAAGATGAAATATATCACAGAACTTAGGAGACACCATTAAGAATGAAGTTGAACGCATTCAGAACTCTTAAACTGTACCGTATGCATAAGATTAGGTACAAGATCATCTTTAACCAGAAAACATTACCTGGAGAGCAAGGGCAACTGCTTCTTCGTGCATAGACATCATGCTGTATATGTGAATGCACGCCCGCAATCTCCTTTCCTTTAAGCAGAGCCTCAATGCATACTTTGGATCATAGAAGAAATCAGGGGTGTCGGGTTGTCCCTTTCCGAACTTGCATTCCAGGAATCGTAGGAGAGAGCTCTCATCCTTCTATAGAACACAAAAATGAGCTTAAACTAGATTAACACATTCCCTGCATACTAAATAGCTATCAAACATTGAAAGTCGCACTACCTGATGTTGGTATTTAAATATTTATGGAACTTTTTAATCCCAATGTTGGAGTGGTGCAAAAAGTAGCTATGTTGGGGCATGTTTGGCGATGATGGAAAAAAAAGTGGCAAAGTTAAAATAGAGTCTTTTCAGTCCTATATGAACTTTGCCAATATATAAGATGAATTCCCAACATGATGGAACTAATATTAAACATGGAAGTCAACCATAGTAGCAGATCCTTTTATTGAACAACAAACCTGCTTAGCATACAAAGAAAGCAACAAATTGTGAACACCAGGATCCTCATTCCTCAAACGATGAACACAGTACTCTAAATACTTGATAACTTCATGGGGGTTTCATTCCTGCACATGTGGCAAGTGCTAGTTAATCAAAACCAATTAAAGACACAGTTACATGAGACTGCCATGAATTGGGGAACAGAAGCAGAAGCAGTCTTGACTCAAAGTTTCGAGAAACATGACAATGCAAAATAATGTAAGCAAAAGAGCTACACTATAGAGAGGTACATTACTTTGCATGGGGTTCACTGCAGTAGCGCATCATCGCAGGAATGAGCTTTTTAGGGTTGAGATCTTTCGTGGTCATCCATGATTCAACAGTTTCATATGCATCAAGCATGATAAGATCGGGGGCATATTGGTACTGCAAACATTACAATTAAAATTTTGTGTTCCAAGGCAGACATGTCGGATAAGCAATACAACAACAAATGAATAGAATGGGAGAGGATATCTTAATTACAACTGAATGTTGAATGTGCGGAAATTCGATATATTTATCATGTACAAGTCCATACCTGAAGCTCAGTAGGCACATTGGGTTTCAGAAGTACTCGCAATGCTTTCTTCGCTTCTCCTTGCTGTATAGTAAGCACAAGGTCATATAAAGCGGACCAATAGCATCAATTTACCGACAAATGTAAGTCAATAAGCCAACCAGTCAGAAATGTCAAGAGTTAACTTGCTCTTAACCTATTAGAAAGTAGAAGGGCAGGGTATGTCAATGTTCGCATGAAGATGGAGTGAACACATAGATACAGGGTTTAACTGAAACACGCAAGTCAATAAGCATTGCCGATGCGCCATACCACGATGACACAACTCAGTCTCAAATTAGATCTAATTTGAAACGTACAAGGGAGGGGTATGTCAATGTTTCCACAAGATGGAATGACTACATACAAGGATTTGAACAGGTAATAGTTTAAAAAATTATGCTTACAATAGCTTGGTAAATGTTTATTTATTATTTATATGTTCTCGATTCAGAGTAAAATAGGTAATAAATTTTTATATAAATAAAAACATAGGATAGCAGCATCATGTAGCCTATAAATTTTCATTATTGGCGAAACACATGCTTAAAGTAGCAGCAGTTGGCATAATACGAAATAAATTAATAATACATGGCTCAATGGCATGACTTATATACCTAAATTACTGTCCTGGTATTTCATAAAGAATGGTGCCAAGAATGTAAGTTATATCATATACAGCATAGTAATATTGAAAATCATGGAAAAGACAAACCAATTACACCAAAATGAAAAGCAGTACCTGAATGTAATAATGAACCACAATCTCATATTGCTCTTTAAGACTAGCAAAGAATACCAGCTCATCAACTCTTCCATAGCTGAAAATTTTATGATATGCACAATGAGTCCTCAATGCGTGTATCTACGTAACTGTAACCATATAAATCAATCAACTATGCAACGATTACTGAAATCGAAACTTTCTAGTGGAAAATGTTCCCTCCGTTCAGATGATAATAGTTAGCGGGAATCAAGAATCACCATGCACTATCAGAGAGAAAGGTAGAGAAAGAGGGAACCTCGCCAGAAGTTTCATGACAGTAGCCTCATCTAATTCATCCTCCCAGTCACTCAAGAAGGCTCGGAACTCAGCGATGATTGATTGATATTCTGACTTCGCTGTATCGGATGTGGCATCATCTTCCAAAAGTAAACGATTTATCTATTAGGAAACCAAAATAATGACGTTTAGAGAAGGTGAAAATTTCGCACGCAAGAAAACAGAAAAAAAAAAAAAAGAATAAAAGCTCCTGAACCTGATTTGATATCACAAATATCTTGTATATCCAACAAATAATTTCACAATGACTCATAAAATGTAGTTACTGATAAATTAAAAAGATGTAATGTGTAAGGATTAAAAGTAAGAAGCAAGGATTTTGACAGACAAACCTTATCCAGATATAATTCAGTTGCCCATGTGGCAACCATTGTTATCTGGCGTTTATCATCCTTACCAAAAGTGTCAAGCTTTCGCAGTAAAAAGGTCCTCAAAGCATCCTACAACCAGGGAACAAATCGCTGAAAATGAATGTACTGAAAACTAACCCAACAACGGGAAGCGGCTCTGGCCATTTACATAAAGATTTTAGTCCGGAAAAATGTACCTGTTCTCCAATGCTAACGAACCTTAAAGTAATCTCTTCAAATGATAAGGCAAAGCTAATCTGCAGCAAAAGGCGGATAATGATTTATGAAAAAATAAAAAGTTCATTACGTCAAGAAACTATTGAAAGCTTAATATGGAGATTTCACAAAATTAATTTACATTAAACCACTTTTACTCCCATATGTTACAGCACTCAAACAATAGAGATATGACATATGAGATATTGGTGTATAAAATATCCCACTTCCCTAATGACTTTCAAATCCAACATCAAGATACGCCATGAAGATGGTCAGTTCTAATTCAGGGTTCACGTTATCTATAGCAACTTCTCAAAGTAACAAATATCACCAAATTTGAATATACACTTTAGATCAAGTCAATTTTAAAGACCAATTGGAAAAATGTGACAACTACATATATAAGTCCACACATCTTCTGAAGAGCTTAAATAGATTACCTTTGCAAAGAAAGAAGCTGCTCTGAAAAAATCCTTGTACGTAAATGCTTCCTCAGCCTGCATTACAGGTTTCCTGTCATATGCTAAAGAATATCCAAGATATAGCAAACAACTTCCAGTATTGATCGAAATAGAGATCAAGTTCTGAATCTGAATTCTGATGAACAACAGACCTGCGCCAAATAAACTTGGTCTTTTTGAAGGATGTCACGACAACTTGCTAAAGCAGCAGCATATTCCTTTGAGTCAAGATAAACTTTCCACATGTCTCGGCCTTCATCATTCACAGATAACTGGAAAACAGAATTCAAAAAAGTTAATCAGAGCGACAAATAAGTTATTCAAATGTAGCAGTCATTGTTAAACTTGTTTCACAGAAACATACCTGAAATATTGAGTTCAGGTCATATGCATAAAAAAGTCCAGCAGATGCATCACTGCATAAACCAAGAACACCCCTTGAAACGGAATCAGATGTTTGATCAAAATGTATCTCCTCAACAACCCGTTCGCTAATCCTATTCACGACCTGTGTTGAATTATTGAAAAATATAGAATCAGCCATGGTGGAAAGGGAATCCCTGAGGTTCTCCCCAATTATTCATACCTACTGGATAAATGAAAAGAGAAAACAAGAGAACTACTGATAGAATGTTAGTCGAGAGCAATATGTCATTTGAAAGGAGATTAAAGAGAGGTACTGTTGCTAGAACAACTGATTGACCAGATGACTAATGCTTTGTCCATTAACCACTAGGAACTTTCTGGCAATCTGTCTTGGTTTGTTAGGAGAACGATTAAAGACTGAATCAGAACAGAAACATTAATTTAAGAAAGCCAAAGAGTTAAATGAAGGAATTTTGTTAGTTTCAACTGATTCCTAGGTAACAACAAGAACAGAAGTAATCATTTCAAATCACACCTTAACTTTGTTACCAAAAAGAAGAAGAAAATGGAACTCGGAGACTGCAAGGGAGCTAGGCTTGACCAAATCACCTTCACCTAGTTTTGAATAATCCAACAGAGCCTTGTTCTCAACAAAGTTTTCATCCCCATTAGGCAAACTACCACGAAGTATTAGAATGAGAGAATAAGTATGATGATCGAGATCTTGTCATGGTAGCCAACGTGTGATAAGATATTAGAAATCAATTCCACCTGTGCTGCGCTCCAAAATTAAGGCCACCATGATAAACTCCTGCTCCGGACAGCCATGCAAAATTTACAGCTCTTCTCTGCTTGATGAAAAAATGGAGCTCACTGCATAAAGGGCACATAAGTTAGCCCTAATTTCTCAGAAATCGTTAATGCTATTTAAATTAGACAATGGAGACACCTTTCTTTGATTACATCTGCGGTGGTAAACTAGCACCATTAGAGAAAACTATCACAGAATCTTTTATGTTTCATCAATATGCAGAAGTCTGCATTAAATGGCGGCAGTGTCTAACTAAGCTGGGTGAACTGCTACTCAGCTTACTTATTCAAATTCTTCAGGTTTCATCAATCATGCAATCTAGCAACTTCGAAACTGGGTAAACGTAATTAGGAGTCTGTATCCTGTCTGCCGTCTAATGTGCCATAGAAACAATCGTTAACTATTTCAGAAAAAACTTGCCTCTTTGGAATTTCACCCGGCAGTTCCATGAAATGTACCGCACGGTCTGCGTAGCTATCAAACAAAGACTGCAGAGAATGGTCAAAAGTCATTGTCCTACAAGTATTAAACATTGGCTCATTTATGATAGCCAGCCGGACTTTCAGACAATTTTTTGGCTCCATAGGAGTGTTGGTAAATCAAAAGATGACAGTAAGATGGCCAGCAGTATGTTGCAATGTGGCATAATCAGTGGCTTGTTTGATATTGAAACTACAAATTCACCATATATAATTGGGAACTAAAAGGGAATAACAGAAGAAAGGTTGCTATTCACATAAACAACAATCAAATAAGAACCAACTCTTCAGTATGCAGGATGTGTGACTGCAGTTGATAATTGAAATGCAAACCATACTTACATCCAATGAGCCTATCCCTGTAAAAGAATATAATCTGGTGGGAGTAACCGCCATCACATAGTATCTAGTTCCGTTACTTATACTGGCAGTTTCCATCTGCGAATTGCAAACAGCATAAAAAGTTCGGAAAACCAAACAGCATATAGGAAAGAAAACCACAGTTGCATAGGACATAATCAAAGTCTGGCAACACAAAATTCGATCATTAAAAAAAATACTTTAATATGATCCACTATCCTGCGCGTGAATTTTATTAATTTAAAAGCAAACCGCTTCAGAACTTGCCACGCTTATCCCATACTAAAAGAATAGACATGGTGCCCAGATCCATGACTTAAAGACTTGTTTCGCTCAGCTAAGATCCTCTAGTTGCACACTAAGAAATTAAATTATGGTGCCATATAACTATTAGAAGATCAAAGTAGAGGTAGAAAGAAATAAACCTGCAAACCAGTGAATGCTTCCGGCAGTTCTTTAAGTCCAAATAAGAAATTGATGTGCTTTTCCTTCTTGTCTTTCTCATCAACCCGAACTTCATATAGTTGGCCGTTGTCAGTGCCAAGGATAATCTCCTTCGCGGAAGCTGTTAAGAGTATCAACAAAAGAATTTGTTAAAGAACCCAAATAGAAATCAGATCCTAATTCATAGACAGGCACGCTCAACGTGATTTCACCTTCTGTTATTTGCTGCCTGTTCCATGCGACAGCATTCACAACAAGGCCCTTCAGTTTTCCCAATACGAGAGGCTTAGCCCATTTCGCATGCATGTAAAATGTATCTGAGGTTCCACCACCAACTACAGCAGCAATACAGTGACTGCCTCCCGGGTCAACAAAAACCCTGTGAATTGACTGTTCCCCAGATCTACCGGCAGAAAGATCAATATCTTCACAAATGAAAAAACGAAAACGATATGTATCCATCAAACTATTACACAGAATTTGCAAGTTAATCAGGAATTTGAATAGATAATTTTTTTACATGCATTGAATGAGTAAAACTTTAATGGCTTCAGCACTTTGATATAGGCAACCAATTACATTCCGATTCAATTTCAATAAGAGAAGCATAAACGAAAATCCTAAACTAAACCTGAACTATGATAAAACAGATCCAAAGAAAACTTTACCAATTAATACACCTGCCAACAAATGTTCAGGTAGAAACCATGAATCAAGCAATATGAAGCAAAGGAATCAAATGGGTTCTCAATTCTCATTAACAGAGTCGTAGTCAGTACGATACATCATTCCAAGTAAGATTCAAAGCAAACCAAACTGCTCGAATTACATGGACTAAGTATCGTTAAACTTCATTTCAACCAACGTCGTTAAACTTCAATTGAACCAGCGACATACAAACTCAAGCCGAACCTCTAGCGAGTCAGTAACAGACACAAACATTATTGCAGCATCAGCACTCCGTTCGCTTACCCATAAGAAAGAAGCTACTACCAACTAAACAACGCCTATCTCCAATCACAAATCAATGAACCAAATGAATCCACAACGCAGCTCACCGTAAGAATCACCGCCCCCGAAATCGTGGCGAATGATCCATCCTTTGCTAGTACCGAGCACGATGACGTCATTACCAGCTGTCATACACGTAATGACTCCTTTTCCTTTGGCAGCGTACCTCTCTAGAAGGTCCACCGAGAAAACCTGACGCCGGGCGTCCATTTTTACTCTTTTGAGCCTCGAAAAGGAGATGGAAATGAAGATCACGAATGAATTTCGGAGGACGTCGCTCGGGCCTCAGCGCAGTGGAGTCGGCCGATCGGCGGCGTGGATTGGCATAATCGACACCTAAGCAGCAGCTTGACGACTAGCAATTGGGGAGTTGTTGAGTGACACATAGCAGTCAGTGTGTTCAATCTTTCTTTCCTATATTC